>FIZT01026911.1:0-14668 GCA_900065295.1 Paracoccus marginatus | reverse complement strand
ACCTAGGGAGCTCAAAATTTTCTTGGAATGTCCCCCACTCAAAGTAAACTATCCCACCGAATTTGGTCAAAATCCAAGGTATGCTTTTTTATTTCACTCCACCCTAATGTACTTATTGCTTATTTTCAAATTCATGTTGGAATTGTACTTTGTTTTTCCAATTTACAACTTCCCTCAATTTTTATTGTTTTTCCTAACTTTTCCCAACTTCTACACAATTTCTGCAACTCAAAAACGCTTAACCTTTGAACAGCCAACAGAATACACGTACAACACCAATATACGATGCGTTAACCATACTCATCTTTTCATTCCTGCAATTTTTTCAATTCCCATCCGTCATATATTTTCAAATTGTAAAAATTAACGACTTATTTCGATATTTTACTTTATTTTTTCTATTACTTTACAACTTTCCCCTACTTTTATTGCTTCCATGTACCAACTTTTTACCAACTTTTACCCAATTTTGTCAAATTTTACAAATTTTTGCCGGTGAAGCACCTCCCACCCCGCTCGGTAGGCATCTGTACAGAAGGGCCTTTGCTGAAATAAAATTCAAGTAAAAACATCTAATCTTGCCTGGCTTTCCTCCCTACCTCCTTCCTTTCCTATTTCCATCGTTGGATCAATATTTAATACCTTTGAAACATCAATGCCACGCACATTATCGAAAAAAAAAAAAAAAAAACATCAAAATCCTTCGTAGAGATTTAAATTACGTTTATTTTTTTCATTTAAAATAAACCAAATCAAACAAAAATCAAATCTGCTCTCGAAAGACTATCAAAGCTGAAAATTTCTATTTTAAGATATACGTAAAATGTTATCGAAGCATTACCAATTTTGTAGGTAGGTAGGTACATACTTGAAAAAAAAAACAAGCATCTATAGAATCTATAACGATTGAGACATGAAATGTGAAAAAGTTGAAAGATTTCTTGAAATATTCAAAGAATGTTTGCTCGTTTTCGACGTTCAAATTATAAAAAATCGACTCGGTCGAGCGAATTTGGAATATTTGCAAAACTCGTCTGGCAATACGAAAATAATAACCCATCTAAAAGAATCGTTTTCAAATACCTGTTGAAATTTTATCCTCCGGTTGATTTGAAACTGGCTGTCTCGCAGAAATGTAAATTTCAAAAATTTTCATTTTGAAATCTAATGGCAGGTAGATAGATAATAATACCTATGTAGGGTTTTTGTGAAGCAAGAAATTTTCAGCCTATACGTACGTTTGATTCTTTTTTTTTTCATAATGATAACAGTTCAAATGTTTTATTAAGAAAATGAAACATTACCAGAAAGTAACAAACTACCTTAGCACTTAACTTAGGGTAAATTCTAACAGCATATTAAGCTCATTTACTCCCGTAATAAGTTTAATAATAAATAACAAACTCTGCATCGGCATGCCTAAAATAAACATAAACGTAACATATAAACGACGTGTAAAGTTCTATACACATATTGAATAAATAAATAAGAACTTCGTATGGAGAGAAAAGACCATTTTTTTTTTTTTTTAATTTTTCGTAAATTTTTTGTTGAAAAAATTATTATCTTAGATCGTTATGTAATAATCAAACCATGCACGAGCGCGTATTCTATTTAAGCATTTTTGGAATGAAATAGGTATTATTTTTTTACTAAACTGATTTTTTTTTTTGAGAGAGAGAGAGAGAAAGTAAAAAATGGTCTACATTTATACGTACATATATTTTTTTATATTTTTTATATGTATAACATTAATGGAAGATACTGTATTCTCTAGGGGGAAAAAATAGTAGAAGAAGAAAAATACACACATAAACATAAAACACACTGAAAAAAGGCATACATTAAGGAGCACGTTATAGGCAACCCGAGAGTCGAATACAATTTGTCGGCTTCTGTATGTATCTTATAGCCGTGCTCGCGT
This sequence comes from Paracoccus marginatus, assembly GCA_900065295.1. NCBI lineage: Eukaryota > Metazoa > Arthropoda > Insecta > Hemiptera > Pseudococcidae > Paracoccus > Paracoccus marginatus. The sequence continues at coordinate 12,744 of FIZT01026911.1, read as the reverse complement.
GTAGTATATAAGTAATCAACGATGAGCAAAAATTTTACGCTATTTGCTCTAGGCTGCTTTAATAATGTTAACATAACTTTAACGGTATTACATCTACGTACAGCATTCGAAATTTCCACTTAAATAATATGGTATTCGCCCACAAAGCAAAATGCTATGTAGTAACTACCGTTCATATGCCCACTCTGATTCTCCTTCTGTTTGATTTGGTCGTTACCGACTTTTAGGTAGGTATATAAAATAAACATCGTGCAATTTACACTTTAAGTCGGGCTTGCTCTATTGGTTAATGCGAAAGCGTAATTAGGGTTCATGGTGAAGCCTATAGATACAGAGAAATGTTATCAATTGTCGTTAAGTTCACATGAATTATCCCTCTCTTTAAAGACGAAAAAGGAGGATAATTTAGTATAATTTCGCTTACAAAATATAACATCGTTACTTAGGTATTTAAAATTTTACAAAAATATCACAAAAGCATCATTCGGTACTAAGTTTTTTTTTTTTTTTTTCTGAATACACACGGACTCTATACGCTTTCTCATTTTTCAATCGTGTTTTACCTTTACACCCGAATCGGTATTTTTTTTTTTTTTCGGACGAATTATGATCACATTTTGAAGGTGATGGCGTTGATGATAAAAATTAAATTAATAGTGGGAAATGCAACGTGTTTAGTTCTACTATAGCATTACCGATTTAAATTTTTATATTCGAATTAAGGTGAGCGTTTGGTAGTGGTTTGTTTCTCCGAAAAAGGGTTTTGAACTGCTAAACCCTCTTCTCGACTCTCCTCGTATTTAGGTGGTTTCAATAGCTAACAGGGTTTTTATACGTATTTACATTGAAACGTTTAAAACTGAAAATGTTTTTTTTTTTTTAGAGATAATTCTAAAATGGGACTCCCTTACGTATCTTTTTTAAAAAACCTAATTTTAATGTACTTATTGTAACATAATTCAATAAAAGATCAACAATGAAATTTTTACCTTCGTGGAGAGTACCTCTACCTACGAAGGTTTAACTAAGGTTGGTTTTTCCATGCTGAAAGTACATACGGCCCAGGTATAGTGTCATCGAGCGCTATGACCCGTTGGTAAAGAATTTTTCTAAATTTTATCCCGCACCAGGTGGTAGTAAATTTTGATGAATTTTGATAGGAGAAGGGTCGCGTTCCCATGACCGCGCGATCTAAATTGCTGAAATTTTTGAAAAGATGATGGCATTGGTGGCATAGCTGAGATAATGAGTTATTACGAAATAAAGAGGGAGGGGTTGCAAGGAAAAAGAATTCAAGTACCGAGATTGATTACAATAAAAAGCCAGGGAAAGGGAATGAGTAAAAACTGGTTCTTTAACGTCTATTTGAAATTTTCCCACGGCACTCCTCTCGTCTCTTTTTCTAAGCTTTCATTTCTCTCCATTCGTACTTATAGTCTGTACAATTTAACGTGATCCCTGAAAAATTTGTAAGCAAAGGCGATTTATCAATTTGATTCGTTGAAAAATTATTTCGGTTGATCCCATTGGTTGAAAGCCACTGTCTACAAACAGGGTCAGGGATCACGTTTAATTGTACAGACTGTACATGCTTTTTAAAACTCTTTTCCGCCCAATTTTCATCGCGATTCGTATTTTCCCTCCCTTACCCCCTTCGCCATTTCTTTTTTCAGCAGTTCGTGCTTTCTGCTCTTCTTTCCTATTATTTTTTCACCCCTGGCACTCTTGCGGTCCGCTTGCCTTCTTTCGACTTACCTATATTTCCGAAGAAACATTTTCTTTCCGTTGGTTCCTCTACTTCCTTTTTCACGATACAAAGTCAATGCTATGCCACCTCGCCGATTTTTTTTCGTTTGAAAAATTTAAAGTTTTTAGACATTTTTCAGGATGACATCTCCGTTGACATTAATTTTTTTTTTACATTGCTTCTTTATTTATTATTATTTTTTTTTTTACAAAAACGCGACGCCATATTAAATTACATAGTATACCGTACCAAATTATATTCGTAAGTTAGATTACTAGACAGAATGAAACTAAGAGAGAAAAAATAAAAAATTAACGATTTTTCGAATATAATGCGTATAATTTGAAATTTCGTTCCTCAGTCGCGTCGTCTTTTTATAAAAACTCGGCAAAAAAAAAATAAATAAATAAACAAATAATCGGGGGGAAATATTAAACGCGCATTTAGACGTATTAACCGAATCCGAAACAAAAAGAAAAACATTAACAAGAATAAAAAACACCATTGGAATGTGTTATGAAAAAGTAGGTATAACGATCAGTTAACAAACAACAATCGAATTCGAATAGGTACGCTTTAGTCGATGAAAGTATTGTAGAAAATTCTCTTTTTCGCGAGTTATTGTTCTCTAACGGTGAGTTCTCGTTTTAATCTCGAATTGATAAGTTAATAATAATCGGGGGAGGGGAGATAATATCCGCTCAAAAATAGTATCAACGTACGAACTGTGTATAAGTAGGGGGTTTCTATGTGTACCTTTGACCTTTTTTTTTTTTTTTTTTTTTTTTTTTTNNNGGGGTTTCTATGTGTTCATTTGTTTTTTTTTTTTTTTTTTTTTTTTTTACTTCGCATTCGTTACGAGACGAAAAAACAATTTACAAACTATAAAAACAAAACGAAAATAAAATTATACATCCGATTTTTGTACAGATAATTGACGATTATAACCACACAGTATCGTTTCTATTAAGAGGTAGGTACCTATATTTTCATATTTCGTGTACCGCGTCGTATTGTAGTACCTATAAGTAAGTAGTAAGTATCTATAGATTCTTCACAAATATCGTTTCCTGGAGGGGGGTGGGGAGAAGGCGAGGGAGCAGAATGATTTTATACTATTTTAAATTCGATACAAGTACAATATGATAAAATATTTAAATTAATATGCGCGTACATATTACATTATAATCGCACATTCATACTGATACACATTAAATATACCCAGGCTGTGTTATACCTCTGTACACGTACCCGTGACGGGGAAAGGGGCTGAGGTCTGTAAAGATATAAAATTTATCGTATCGAAAAAGTTGGCCATGTTTGAAAACTGCATGTCAACGCAACGTAATATCGTAGGGAAACCAAAAGTAGCTTACGTATCTTTGATGTACTTACGTTAGTTGTAATTTTTCGCAGAGAAATTTAATCTTTTGTAATTTCTCGAAATTATATATATCTATACGCTCAGAATGGAGAAGTTTGTCGATAAAAGCTTTTATACATAATCATATGATCCGCAGCAGGCAACTTTTTCGTATCGTACTCTCGAGCCGCAGCCAAAAAAGTGGAAATAATAATTTCATTTTAAACGGAGGAAAATTTTATAACCCTTTTAATCACTATTTTTATCGATAAATTTTGACATTTAAAAGCACTCTGATTTAGAAATATTATACGTAGAGGAGAAAAAATCGCACGCTAATTTTCTCATGTTTACATAAGTTTGTTATTTAGGGCTAAGATAAAGGGGTAAATTCTCTTAAGTATGATTGATTTATTCGTTATTTATCAGTGTCAGTGTGTACCCTAATTTCTTTATTGCAGCTGCCCGAATTGGAAAAAAGTTTCTTGCAATTTTTCCTGCCCCAATTTCAAGGACCAGTGTACCGTACCACTACCTACGCTTACGTAGTAGGTACCTACTTTTTTTTTGTGCGAAAGTCTTAGGATCTTCCGAAATGCATTTTTGGAAAAAATTTTAAAATTAATTTTTCAGAAATATTTTTTAAAAAATCAATCATACATACTTTTATTTAAATTACTTTTCAAAAAGAAAAAATTAATTTTGAAAATTCCTTCAAATGAGATACTCCATCAAAAAAGCCTAAAATTTATCTTTGCAAAAATTTAAAAAATTGATTTTTCAAGAAACTTCTAAAATGTCTCATTAAAAAATGAACTCATTTCTCCATTTTTTTTTTTTTTCTGAAGTTGTCCAAAATAAGTAGGTGAAACTGCTCGTTAGGGTACACACTGTTTATTTTTTCCGGATATGCTTTTTTTTAAAAAAAAATATCAACATAAGTAGTCTCACATAGGTACGTAACGATAAAAAATAAAACACTATAGCAAACAGTTAAGGCACATCTCTACCTTGTACGAAGCAGTACATATTATTTATGGAACATACGGTAGTAGGAGTAAGTTATATTAAGTAATATTATATTATCGCTGAAACGTGGTATAAAATAAGGAATTTTTGAATTTCATTTCAATAGTAACTGTATCAGGTAAATTTTTTTTTTGCTTATTAACGAGGTACATTAAGAGGTATGCAATGTACATTAGGTTTACACGTCTTTCTATATGTAGATATAACAAAAGGACAACAAAATTTGACGAGGAGAGATAAGTAAACTAGAAATTTTCCGTAATTGACATATTTTTTTGTTGAATTTGCTTTTTATTTAGTTACTCGATGGTGGTGAACTGCTGTTAGTATACGAAAGAGAAATAAAAATAATAGTAGGTATGCGGCAGCAATGACGTGCAAAGGACCTGCAAAAAGATACTTGCACCGCGGTCTTTACGGTTTTTTTCCACTCATTTTTTTCTCCAAAATACGTAGTAGCAGGCACACAGCCCAGCTGAATGCTAAGGTAGTTGAATTTCGCACCGTTGAACGTCGTTGCTCGCCTTTTGGCACAAAAGAATTAAGTAAGGATTTTTTGTCGTTGTATAAAAAAAAGAGTACACGTACGAGTATAATACTAAATGGATGGAATTATGGCGTTGCCTATTCATAAAATTATACAAATACACATAGACACCTAAAAATTGTATAGTATTTTTAATATAAAAACATAGTACGATAAGGTCTAGAATTTAAAATGGAGACTGAATCATCAAAGACGCAATTCAAAATTACATAAAGTAATCTCTTATCCATAATAAATAATTTGTTTCAACTTCGAAAATTGAGGAAAAACTACTCTGTCGAACACTTCACGGTTATTTCTACTGTGGCGGTTTATTATTCACTATGTAATTTAAATAGTATAGCGTTGTTGATTTTTTTTTTATATTTTTGAAAATTTTGTTTGTTGTTGTTGTTGTTGTTGCTGGACTACTCGGCGCGCATTCATAGTGAGAGAACCGTTGTTTGTGTGGCGTCGATATTAGAAGAATCGATGGTAGGTAGACGGGTGGGTTTAATAGTAGGTATGCCTTTCGACCCATCCTCCAGGATGTGTTCGTAACCACCACCGACGGCCTTCGTCGTAGATGAATATAACTATAGCAAAGGGTACGGCTGGTAGCCACCATTCGGCTCTGACCGGATACGTCTTGAGGACTTCGGTCATGCCGGGGCAGTACGAGACGAAGCAGGCGGCCAATGTTTCGAAGACCATTCCGAAGTTTAGTATCCAGTTATTCATGCCTTGGTGAACGATAGAATTGTAACGAGTTTTACAAATGATTAGGTCAGCCCATTGGACTACTACGATGGCGATGAAGAAGGCCGTATGGCAAGTATACTCGAGGATCTTACGATTGCCGTAGGTCCATTCTTGGCCGTAGCTGTCACGTAAGTCGTTGATGGCCTTGGCATCCCAGGCTTTCCTGATGCCCACCAAGTCGAGAGGCATCCAGCCACTTTGAGCCATTATAACGAAATACGAAAAGAAGCCGGCGACCGCTTCGATGACTCCTATTTGACCGTAGGCGACGAAGATCAGCTTACCAGTTACTAGTTTGTCCTCTCTGGGGTTACGTGGATGACGTCGCATGATATCGGATTCGGCTTGCTCGTAGGCGAGAGATATAGCCGGCCACATGTCGGTACCCAAGTCGATACAGAGTACGGCGACGACACCCAGGGGTAGGGGGATACCGGTGACGATGAATAAAAGAAAAGGTGTGATTTCAGGAACATTCGAAGCTAAAGTATAAGCGATAGATTTTTTTAAATTATCGAAAATCAGTCGTCCTTCTTCAACGCCCGTAATTATCGAGGCGAAGTTATCGTCTAAGAGGATCATGTCGGCGGTTTGTTTGGATACGTCGGATCCGGTAATACCCATAGCGATACCGATATCGGCTTTCTTCAGTGCCGGTGAGTCATTGACACCGTCTCCTGTTACGGCCACAATGGCACCCAATTTCTGGCACCCTTCCACTATGTTCAGCTTCTGGGTTGGTGACGTTCTGGCGAATACTATTTCTTTGTTTTTACGCAACACTTGCTCTAGTTCTTCGGAAGACATGTGTCTGAGTACTGATCCTTGTATGACTACAGTAGTCGATTCGCGTGGATCTAAGGAACTTACCGGCACCATGCGGCGTTTTGCAATATCTTCCAGAGTCTCGGAGCCTTCCGAAATGATGCCTACAGCTTTGGCTATAGCTTTGGCGGTAACTGGGTGGTCACCGGTTACCATAATTACGCGGATACCGGCGGTACGACATTTAGAAACGGCGTCGGGTACTCCCGGACGAGGCGGATCGATCATCGACATCAACCCTAAGAAACGCAGCCCCGTCAAAGGAAAGTTGGGAGGATCGGTGACAAATTCGTAGCCAATAGGGTACTCGTCGGTGCTGAGGAATAAGTCGCAAAAACCAATGACACGTTCGCCATAATTGCCGAGTTGTTCGATGATCTCTTCGACGTCGTGACGTAACTTATCGGTCAAATCGACTACACCGTCGCCGTATCTCATTCTGGTACATCGCTCCAGAATCCTTTCCGGCGCTCCTTTCATTACAACGAGCTGCCCGTTGGATGGCAATTCGTGCACTGATACCTGGAATTTGTCTGTTGAGTTGAACGGTATCTCGGCGACTTTCTTATGCTGGTCGCGGAATGTTTTCACGCTACCTACGGCCAGTTCAGAGAATTTAATTATAGCCGCTTCCGAAGCGTCTCCAATGACTTCGCGTTTCAAAGGCTGCACCTTCTCTTGGCCAGATACGAATTCAGCACGACTGCAAAGGCATCCGGCACGCACCAACGATTGGTAAGCTTTGGTATTGCGGATATCTTCGGTAATACCGGTGGGATCTTTAAAGTAGTCCACTTCGACGACATCGTGATTGAAACTTAAATGCGTGACCGTCATACGGTTCTGCGTCAAAGTACCCGTCTTATCTGAACAAATGGTTGAAGTGGAGCCCAAAGTTTCCACCGCTTCCAGATGCTTGACGACGCAATTCTTCGAAGCCATTCGTTTGGCAGTCAACGACAAGCAGACGGTTACAGTGGCCAACAAACCTTCCGGTACGTTGGCGACGATAATACCGATCAAGAAGATTACCGCATCCAGCCACTCGTAACCGAGCAAGAAAGCCATACAGAAGAAAGAAACACCCAGGAAGATAGCCCAAGCTGATATTAAATGCATGAAATGATGGATTTCTTTGGCAATAGGCGTATCGTCTTGCTCGAGTCGAGAAGTCAGTCCGGCAATACGACCCATTACCGTATTATCACCGCATAGTATAACGATCCCTTTGGCCGTTCCTTCGACAGCGTTTGTAGAGAAGAAGGCCAAGTTTGAAGCTTCTAAACAAGACGTAGCTTTTGATTGTTTCGCATCCCTGGGCTGTGGTTCTGATTCGCCAGTTAACGATGAATTGTCCACCTTGAAACCGTGACTTTCGATGATTCGTATATCGGCCGGTATCCGGTCGCCAAATTTTACGCTAACAAGGTCTCCTTTGACTAGTTCTGAACTGAGGATGGTTTTCGTTTCACCGTCTCGGATCACGCTCGCGTACTGAGGAACCATAGTTTTGAAAGAGTCCATAATTCTGGAACTCTTCGCTTCTTGAGTATACGAAAAAATACCGGTAATTACGCATACTAAGACTAATACAGTACCTAACCATAGATTATCTTCGGCTGGATCATCGGATGTTGAAAATTCAATCAGATACGCCGTGTAACAAAGAGCTGCTCCGATCCACAGAAGGATTGAGAATCCTTCAAACATGTGTTTTATCAACGTAATCCACCATGGTATACTTTTCGGAGGTGTTAACGAATTCGGACCATCCCGCAGAAGGATCCTTTTCGCGTCCGCAGTAGTCAGTCCTTTTTCAGCGCTCGTCTCGAAACGGGCGCATAATTCTTGGATGGTGATCTGATGGTCGTCGATGTCCATCTCACGTTTAAGGTTATCAACCTTCTCCACTTTCGGTTTATTCGGCTCTTCACCATGATTGGCGATCGAATTCGAAGTCGGCATGGCTAAGGTGGAATCAGAAAACGTGCGTAATTAAATGGTCTACAGATAAGAATGTTGTCGGGGGTAAATGCACGGGCGATTTAATCGCGGAGAGGAAGAGAGAAGTTTTGCAAAACGAGATCTTTGGTTGTGGGTTAAAATCGAACTTTTGTAAACATCAAACGTTCGCTATCCATAATCGAATTTGTACGCGACGATATACACATAAGCGTTTGACGCAATAAACACGGCGTGACACAACTGGGTGGTTTACCCATCGTACACAATTATAAACGGAAACGGCGGCGGCGGCGGTGGCGGCGAATTATATCACAGACAAAATGAAAAACTTTCGGTACAAAATTTTCACTAATTCGGTTATAAAATCCGTAATGAGTAATTCACCAATACGTATAGCAGTACGTCACCTAATGCGTGAAGGTATTTGGCAGTTGGCGTCAGGTATTTCGCCTTGTTGAACGCATTCAGCAAAGTATTCATCGTCTTCCAATTTTTTCTAGCATTGCACAAAACTGTAACAAAAAAGTGATTCTAAAATTATTCGAGATCAAAGAAATTTTTGTTCTTGACTTTTCTATACTTTAGAGTATTTAAAAACTTCCTACAATTGAAGTGGAATTTCAATTTTTTTATTCGTTGGTTTTTGATTGGGAGCAGTTCTAAATTCTCTCCCCTGAACTTTTTTGATTCAAAACCTTTTTTTTTTGAATGCTTCTCTGAAATTCATTGCTTTTTTTTATTATTTCTGAGTTTTTCAAAAACCAATCAAGCATTCAGTAAAATTTTGAAAATTTTCTCAAATTTTTCTTTGTTTTCTTTGTTTTCTTTGTTTCAAATTTTGAAAAAATTCTTGAACTAACAAAAAAAAAATGGAAAATTTTGGATAACCTATTTTCAAAAAATTTCCTCGAAATTCACCCTAAAGTTTTCCAGATTTTTTTTCTATTTCGACTTTCCGTATTTAATTACCTAATTGAAAAAAATCCTAAAATTTTTCAAAAAATATTTCCTGATTTTTGTCAATTTTTCAACTTTTTTTTTCATTTCAAAAATTTTTTTCCAGAATAACTTGATAATTCAGAAGTTTCTTGAACTGTTTCCCATTTTTTTTTCAATTTTTCCTTAATTTTTAATTTTTTTTTCAAATCCCTCGATTTTTTCAAATTTGAATGATGAAAAAGTCTCGATTTTTCGAAAAATTAGTTCTTGAAATTTTTTAGTAAATTTTTTTTCATATCTAGAAAAATTTAATGAATTATTTTCCAAAGTTTTTTTTTCTATTTCAAAGTTTTTTTTTTGAAAATTTTCAAAAATTGAGGCGAAAAAAAAATATTTTTTGGAAATTTCTTCTTGATTTTGGAAAAGATAATCTTGAAATTAAAAAAAATTCTTGAAATATTTTTCGCTCTTGCCAAGTTTTTTTTTGGCATTTTTATGAAGATAATTTTTGTTATTTCTTTCCCCTTTCAACGAGGATTTCATTCGAGTTGATCTAGCCATGTTCAACCTGAGTTACCTTACAAAATTCATTTAAAAAAATATGACGTCGATTCCTTTCCCTTTTCTCCGCAGCTACCCACAATCAACGTCGCGATCGTTGACTGAGTCTAGCTCCAGGCAAAAATCTTGACAACTTTAGTATCATTAAAAAAGTCTAAAACATCTTTTTTTCCCCCTTGAATATTACTTTTTTTTCACAAGCAACCACGAGCATCATAGCAGCTCTCCTCTCCCGTCCACACCTGTTTGTGGCTGAAAACACCGGCTCGTTTTGGCAAACAGAGACGTTCAGCAGGAAAGATAAACTCACGGAAGCGCTCCTTTCAAAAATGCAGTTCCCCCAAACTTTTGACCTACATATTTTCGTTCGAGGGGTTTGCAAAATGTGAAATCTCGGAGTCTCTTACGCTTGGGTGGAATATGGGCGTAAATTGAATTTTTAGTTACTAGGGGTTTGCATCGGCTGTACAAAAAATATAGGCAATTTCTGCTTGAAGTTTTTCTCGTCTTTCGTTTAAATTTTCATGCATTCGAAAACTTTGAGGGCGGTTGTTTTAAATATATGATTTTCGTTTACGAATAAACTGAAACGAGAGTATCATTTTTGTAGAAAATTATGAAATTAAAAACGAATTCGGGGGCGTTTTTTCTTCTCTTTCTCATAAACGAATGATTTGTTTTTCAATTCTGACTAATAAATGACGAATTCATTAATTTACGAAATGAGAATTGATAAACAAGGTTTTTTCCATCCAAGACTAAAATTTCATTTAACGTATTTGAAAAAAAAAATGTATATATATTATCTTCCATCAACAAAAAACCACATCATTAATGCTGGAAAGCGACGGAAAAAAATATTTTTCGCCTTTCAGGCGAATCGTCGGTATCATTTGGAAGAATAGCTAATTATAATTTCCAAATTGGTTCCATTAGAAGCGAATTAGCAATATAAGATGCTTTATTTACGCGTCAATTTTTTTTTTCGTTTTATTAAAAAGCTTAGCTTTCATTTCACAAAGAAGTCACGAGCTCGAAGCTCGACATTTCGTGCTATTTATAAATTTATAAAAAGAAAAATGATCAGTCGTGAATATTTTCTGATATAAAGAAACCCACTACGATTTGAATAAAACTAAGGTAATGATTTTTTTTTCGTCGCAAAAATTTTACGTTTCTTGTTTGGAAATTCCGGCGCGCTCAAAGGCGAAGGTAAAAGTTATCAACCGTGTGGGTGACTTTTTACACGAAAGAATTTATCATGCTGCAGTTAAGATATCGTGTGTACGTTCGTACGAGACTCATGAATAATTAAACGGCCGTTGCAAAACGTTGTTCATGTAGAAGCTCGCCTTAAAATTGACTCTTATTAAATAAATGTACACAAACGTTATACGCGTATCGTGCTATATTTTTGATGTAGGTAAATGATTCATGAAAGCGAGCAAAGTAAGCTACGAGTATTAATAAATTATCAACTTATTAGGTGTTTGCTCTTTTAAAATCAGCTTTTGAATTGCGTCCATATGCTTAATTGAGACAGTCGAAAAAAAATTATTACCTTTGGTTTCTATTATTATTTTCATCGAGTAGAATTTCTAGTTTTTTTTTTTTTTTTTTTCGTGAAAAAAGTGTGTTGAAAAAGTTGAGTTTTCTTTTGCGGGACTGCTGCTCGAGTCTCGAGAAAAGCTTTTGAGCAGATATAATTTATTCTTTATAAAATCACCGTATTCAAATCGTATCATAATGGATGCTGGTTATATACGAATATGTAAAAATGAAATTCTTTTCGTAGATCATCAAACGGAACACGAATTTGACGCGTATATGGAAGCTTTGCTACGTGCTTTGGAAATTGTGAAAACCACGACTACGACGAGTTTGTCATGCTCTTCGCGGTGTACGAGGTCGAATACGAGAGCGTATAAACGGTGGTTTTTTAAATGTAATTTTTCAACGTGTAAAGGGTATCAAGGGTTTAAGTTGATCTTACCTATCAAAAATGTGATCTGACTGAGAGAGTGAGATATTACGATTCTCGAATCAATTTGTCTCGACCTCCAATACGACCATGCTCAAGGTCGCACCAAAATTCACCAAAACCTTCGACGAATTGCGATAGCCGAAAAAAAAGGTAATTTACAGCTTTCGTGGTATGTCTTTTTGATATGAAAACATCCCGCGATAACATTCTTTATACTCGACCGAAAAATACATACAATTAACTGCGAATAAATTTCAAGGCTGTTTTGCGTAGTGAAATTTTCCACCAGACGTTTCGAGAAAGTTTTCTAATTAAATACGAAAAATTATACACGTAGGTACGTATATACATAGGATCCTAACATATACAGCAAAATTCACCGCAACGAAATCGCAAGGGAGGTAACGAATCATTTTTCCACCCAGTTGGTTTTTTTTTCAAACTTAGATACGTATGTATCTACCGACTATCATAAATATTTCGTTTAATTTTACAAAATGTTTCCATCTGCGCTAAATCTAATCCGAAGATGGTTCTGGTCTCGTAGCTGTATGTGACATTTTTTTTTTAAATGTGTAAATCATGTAACTTTCGCACCACCACACCGCTCTCGTCTATGGTGAAAAGAGGTACGCTTTTAGTTCAATTCCACCAAGGATTTTAAAAGCGGCTCGAAAGGATTAGGAAGGATGAAGAGAAAATATATAGGGGTGCTAGTTTCATGGGAATATGAGTTTAGCAGTTTGATATCGATGGAGTGCCTTTTTGCCGCAAATTTTCGTCAATATTTTTCTATTCTTAAAAGCAGGCTTTATTTTAGTACGTTGTAAAAGTACGCTGCGATCGAAAGTTTAAGTTGCGTAATTGCTACAAGTTAAGTGACGTAATTGGATTACAATTTTAAATTTCGCAACACTAAAATGAACAGGAAAAAGTTACCAGGCGAAGGAATAAAAGTGAAGAAAGCTGTTGAAAATAAAATGGTAATATTCGTGTTCAGCAGGTCAAACTACCCCCATATAGACCCTTTCAACGATTTTTTT
>FIZT01026885.1:0-38593 GCA_900065295.1 Paracoccus marginatus | reverse complement strand
CGATTGTATGAAAAATTTTAAATAATAAGAGCCCCGTTTTGCTGTTTTCTTATCAATTGATAGGAAAAAAGCAAAACGGGGCTCTTTTTATTTAAAATTTTTCTTACAATCGGTACGTTTTGTAAGTTTTTATGAGAATATTCTTAAAGGAAATTTAATGCTCTACAACTTTTGTAGAGGCCAAATTTTTGTGAATTCCATACTTTTTTTGAAAATTACAAAAAACCAACACCTTCCCATATAAACACCATGTAAATATTTTTTTCTACCCCGTTTTCACAACGTTCAACGATTGGCCACCAGAATGCGACACTTCTTATGTCAAACCCGAATTAGAATAATAACCGCGCAATGGTCAATTTATCGCAGGTGACTAAATACTTCGTCTTTTTGTTTTTTTTTTTACGATGCAATCAATTTACGACACGTGTCGTTTCAGGAGAAAAATCTTATCACAGAAATACTCTAAACGTGATGGAAATTTCACGAGTAGCGTTGTACAATTTCAAAAACGAAACACTCGACAAGGTTTTATTTACACTCGCCAGTCAGGCTGAAGTTCATTCCGAGGTACTCACAATGGTATTAATATTTCAATAATAAAATAAACAATGTAATGTACCGTTTACGTACCGAACACGCCAGATAAGATAGGCAGAGAGGAGGCACTAAATAAGATAATGACATAACTTTGAAAAGTAGTAGGAACTTTTTCTTATCAGCTTAGATCAACACTGATTCATTATTGGAAGTATGTATTTCTCCATATACTACGAGACTTCAGATTATAATAATGAAGTAAACCAGTTACAGTTGCAATTGTATTAGCTACAGAAATGTTGGTGAATTACACGTACATATGTAGTTTTTAAATGTGAATTGTGCAGGTGTTGTGCTTCGAGCAAGGCATCCAGTCAGGTATGGAACACCCTCAAAATACCCTTACTGACAATCGTTTAATAACTCACGATACGTTAGCACCTCTCGAATATCTCGCTAGATCCAGATGCGTGATAAATTTTATCGATTGCGACGAGGTAAGCGAATTATTTGCGAACCGAGGTACGCAGAGTGATGAAGAAAATACAGTACTACGATACCTGGAGCGTAAAATACTCAAACTAAGGCTACCTCGTTTGATGAACGAGAAATTGATCCGCACAGCATACCTTGTTGCAAATGAACTCAACGAATGGATCGCATACCACGACCAAAAGATCTTCAACGTAGCCAGGCAAGTACACCAGATGGCGTTCAGGCATTTGGAGGCGATCGCATGGACATCTCTGGGCACTATCGATTATTTTATCAGCGCTGAGAATTTAATAAAGAGAAATTTCAGCGAAGATGTGAAGTTCCGAATCGCTCACGCTTACGGTTTGCAGAATTATATGACCGAGTTGTCGCACAAGTTGATGAAAAAGTCCAACTATTTGAAGACGACTTTCGTCGAACACGAACGCGATCTATTACAGAGGTCGGCGCTTTATTATTGGATATGTTACGTACATTCGAACAGTTCGGAAGTGGAAAACGTTTACGGGTATGGCATACGAAGTTGCATACGTATCGAAATGTTCTTCTTCAACTTATTCGTGCAAATGCCAAACTACGTACTGATCAAGAATATTTGGAACGAACTGACGAGCGCTGAGAGAATAGATCGAGTATTGGATCTCGTAACTACGAGCGTTTCGTCCGATCTGCAATTGTATTTTTTATCTCAACTCAGCGCCGAAGATCAGAGAACTGTTATCCGTTCTCGAGTACCGTACGTTTACAAAATCCTCGTTAACGACTATTACGTCAGGTCGTTCTACGATAAGCTTATCGAATACATTTGGGATATAATGACGTATAAGGATTTCATTCAGATAATCGAGCTTCTTTTCAAGTCGGTCAATAACACCGAAGATGTGGCTAGAAACAAATGCAAGCAAATTTTCACAGATTTATGGTCATCCGCTTCGATTCCACTTCGATACCAGGCCTTAGAGTACGATTACGATCGCTGCCTTCGAACGCGACTTCAACACAATCGACGATACGCGCGTAATCTAGATCAAAGGAAATCTACACTATTGCCACGTAAATGGATCAATAACGAAGATATCGTAGAGCTGGTCTTGCTGGACGCGACACACGTACAACGTAAACTCTACTTGAAAACCAATGCATCTCTAGCTTACGCCATACAAATGATCAAAAAAGGAAAATGGGCCGCTTTGGAAATGTTCGTCAAAAAATTTCTACCCGATCACGAAGATGTTCTCGAGTTTAAATCGGACATGCTGCGAGGCGACGCCTACGAACTCGTTAAGCATTTTTACGAAGCTGATCACAAAGTTTCCGAACATTTTTACCGATGGTGTTTCGAATCTAAGCCTCGAATGGAGAAATTCCTCGTAGAAAACCGCCAAGCCATATGGAATGCGATGAATGATTTCTTCGTCGCCAAAGAAAACATCTACAAAACTGACTCGTTCCTAGAATGGTGCCTGCTGTCTTCTTCCGAGCAGGCCGAATGGTTAAACAAATTCAAAATCGACGCCTGGCAAAGAATAATCATTCAGAGTCCCAAAATAGGTATATTCGAAGTCGAATACTTCCTCGACTGGAGTTTCAAAACCGCCGATAGGTTATACAAGTCGAAATACGTCATTCCTTCGTATCAGTCCCTCTTCTGCAAATACATTTGCATTTTGATCAAAGAAAACAGGCTCAAATTACTCAACGAGTTGTTCAACTGGTGCTTTCTGTACAACCAACAGAACATTCAAAAGTTCAAAACTGATTTCCTAAAAAATTGCCAAATCTACGACTTCGCCGATTTAGTCACATCGATGGTTCTGTCGAAAAACGATTTTCGCTCGTTTAATAATTTCTTCGGCTCTTGGTTCGTCGACGAGGGGGATTTTAAAATTTTCAAACTCAAGGTAATCGAGCCTAAGATCGCCTCGTGGATTGCGGCCGAATTCGTATCGAAAAATAAACTAAAAATGGCCGATATATTTTTCAAACAGTGCTTTAAATTCAATAATAG
Source organism: Paracoccus marginatus (assembly GCA_900065295.1). Classification (NCBI taxonomy): domain Eukaryota; kingdom Metazoa; phylum Arthropoda; class Insecta; order Hemiptera; family Pseudococcidae; genus Paracoccus; species Paracoccus marginatus. The sequence goes on along the minus strand of FIZT01026885.1, from coordinate 35,550 downwards.
TCAACTGAACAACTTGAAGCTTAAAATACTCGCAGATGAATGTATGAAAGACATAGTCAAAGATAGGAGTACGAAATTTGTCAGCAGTTTCATGGAATGGATTGATCCTCCGGTTAAACGATACTTCGAGTTTGAGCATTGGCTTCTCAACATGGATGTAGCCTCCTTAGAGATGTAAATTTATAGTAGTTGCTTTTCTTATATTTTGTGTAATTTTCAACTATTTTTTTTTTTACGCTCACGTCATTTATGTGATTTTTGTAAATGAATAAGTACATCGTCATTTTTTTCTATTTTTAAAACTTTTAAATTTTCAATCTATTCGAGTTATTTTTTTTTTCGAAAATTTCCTCTACTTGAAATTCACCATCTCCTATAGCATATCATGTCAAGATACAATCAAAAAGAGTGGCTAGTGGGCGGTATATGGACTGTTTCTAAAAATCTTTGAAAAAAAAAAGAAAATGTACGTACATTACAATGAAGAAAATTGTTTTCTAAAAGATTTTTTTTCAATTCAAATAATCATTTTTGAAAAAAAATCATAGGAAAATAATTTTTTCGAATGTTGAAAATAGTTTTTAATAAAATTGAAAAATATTTTTCAATTTTTTTTAATTTAAAAAAAAGTTCTCAATTTTTTCAATGATGATTTTTCATTCTGAGTGCGTCAGTTATTTTTGTTTAGGACAGAGATAACTGGTGGGATGTTATCACCTCAAAAAAAAAACCACAAAGAGAAAGTATTCGAAGTGAGGAAAATCAATACCACAAAATTCTCAATACTGGAACCCAATTCACGTACACGTAACTATACTTGCCTATTGCGACATTGGAAGGAGCAAAATATACGAAAAATTCATCCCATTCGAAGTATAAAAACAATTTCATCGCGACTGGAAATGCCTAACCCCTTAAATACCCCATCTTAGGAAAATCTACTCACACCTACTCGAACCCAGGTACGATGAACTGTGACCAATACATCACGTAAAATACATATATCACGAATACGCCGCCATACCCGAGAGGAAACCTACGTAAGTATTTTTTACCCCAATTCGTACCCGACAGCTCGTACCGTGCGACGTATTATAATCTCGATGGTTATTTTAATTCTCGAATATTCAAGCCCGGAGCACGAAGTGCAACTCGACTACCACCTTGCGCATTAGAACGATTTCGAGTTCATATCGAAATTAAGGCGACACAGTAGTAGAAAAATGGCGAACGCGGAGGGCGATGTAATATTAAATTTCCATATGTTACGCGATTCGTGACAAATAGACATGTCTATGGCGGATTCAACGAAATGTGATTTATTCGAATTTATTGGTCGTTACAGTTGTCACGTTTTATGCAAAGTAAAACACGAAAAAGGATTATTCTATACGACGGGCGAAAAATTTCCCTATATCGCGTAGATATACTTTCAAAATTCTACACGGGACCGCTGCGCGCCTGGCTGGCGAATATACGTTTTTGCCAAATCCGAACACGAACTTTCAAACTATCATTAAAATATTTAATTTTTTTTTTTGGAATTTCCGTCCCTCTAAGCGATTCGAAAATTTAGCCGAGAACGTCGAAAGGTGCCTACGACGACCTTGTCTTTTATAATAACCTCGTAGTCGATTTAAAATTGTATTTTTATTCATTGCTTGCGCCAATAATGGTCGCAAATATTACCTTCTTTCCAGTTCAGTGAAACGTGAAAATAATATCGACACGTTACCGATACTGCTTCACCTTTGAAAAGCAGATATGACAAGTAAAACGTATTACTTTCCTCGTCCCGGAGGAATATCGAATTAGATGTCTTCCACTCAACATATATGTATCTACTCTCTCCCTTGACTTCGTACATTCGCATCCCATTCCAAATAATGTAGTAGAAAACTTATCAATACACTTATAAAGTTACGTGACAATGCGAGTGAAGAAGTTTCATGCGTATAATTCGTTAGGTTTGTTTTCACGAATAACTACTATATAGACAGAGACACAGACAGACGTACCTACTGCGACTGTTTTTAACCAGTTTTCCATTTAATGACGTCACCTATAGGTACATATAAATCAAATCTATAAGACGACTTTAATCGCCTTAATCGTAAAAAATGATCAATTTTAAATAAAAAAAATTACAACCGTTTATTACTTCTAAGTATAGTTTATTTTCGATTTTGAGCAACATTCAAAATGTGTTTATGTTTCTTTCGAAACTGCCACTGTATAGCTTGCTCGCATTCGTTGAAAGTGAAATAAAGTTGATTAATATTTTCCACCGAAAGATCCTTCGTGATGATGAGAGGGTGGAGGAGGATAATGATGTTTGCACTCTTCTTTGCATATGTAGACGATTTTCTCGACAGGTTTCTCGATAATTTTCTCGACTATCTTATCGACATATTTGTACACAGGTTTTTCGATAATTTTCTCGACTGGTTTCTCGATAATTTTATCGACATATTTGTACACTGGTTTTTCGATGATTTTATCGAGATAGATGGGTTTTTCCACAATTTTATCGATATAGACTGGCTTCTCGATGATTTTATCAATGTATATGGGTTTCTCGATGAATTTCTCGACAATTTTCGGCGGTGGACAGTGTTCTTCGTGCTTATGAAAAACCGGTGGGTCGTGAGCGAGAACAGCCGAGGCACAAAAGATGGAAAATACGATCTATGAAGGAGAAAAAAATATTATAAATCGTTTGAAGGATTTTTGCAGTCGAACGCGCCCCTCGATGGTTTTAAGTATATTTGCACAATAAGATGGAATAAACAGACATTTTATTTATTTATTTTTTTTCATCAAACGAAATCACACTATAATTGGCTTTGAAAAGTTTTCAAACAAATAGGTATTCAAATTATTTTGAATCAGAAACAAAATCAAAAAATACCGATTTTTAGTGACGAAAATTTACATTTATATAATGTACCTAAATGGAATTTGTATACCTATTAAAAATCAGACCAAACAGCAAAAATATCACATAAACTTGGTGATAAATTTTAGTAAGAATTGAAAATTTCAAGTAGACATTACCGAGATGATGTTCGACCAATCAATTTCGTTTTTGATTTTTTTTTTTTCGATTTGGTATTACATTTGAAGATTTAACGTATGCTGACAAGATCAATGGTGAGCACTCTCAGCAACCTAAAGAAATTAATTTGAATATTACCGACTCATTGAAGAAAGGCAATGATTTCTACGATTTGGAATTCTCAAAAAATTCTCAAAAGTAAGTTTCTTTACGTGGGAAAACACATCGAAAACTAAGGTTTTTTCAAGGAATTTATTTATAAGGATTTCTACTTCCGATAAATTATATTAGGTATCAAATAAAATTCAAAAAAAAAAAAAAAAAAAATTAAAACATCTTGAAAATGAACGAATCATTTTTTTTGAATTTTTCGGTAGGTAATTTTTTTGCTAAAAACAGATTACCAATTTTTCAAAAATACGAAAAAACACCTTTCCAATTTTTTGGTATTTTATTTCCTGTGAAATGACCTATTTTGGAGATTTTTTTTAGAATTTCAAATCGCGCACATCATATTAGTATTCTTCATTGCAACATTCTAATAAATTTTTTCATGTCGTTGAAAATAAAAAATAGTTTGAAAAATGAACAATTAGATTACCCTCTCGCTCCTACTCTGAACACTTGAAATTTTTTTTTACCAAAAATTAAGGTGGTGATGAGTCAAAAAAAAAAAAAATCAAGTCACACATTGCAACTGAGAAATCAATCTAGTGCGAAAATAAAAGACGGAATTTTATTTTCAACTTGATTTTTTTTTTACAAAATGAAAAAAAAAATGAAAAAATCAACTAAAAAATACGTAAAATAATAGGTGAAATAAACTTACGAAATTCGATATCATTTTCTTGATGGTTGTAAGACTTTTACGAGTTAAAAATTAAGTGTAAAACTTTTAGGATACAGTTTCGAAAATTGCTCTGAAACCATTTCGGCGATTCCTTAGCTTTTATAGTGCAAATTTAATATAAAATAATGATGAACCACTATACAAATGAGTATCGCCGAATACTCGGTTATAAGTGATAATGATAGGGTATAGGTCGAAGGTTGTCTAGGTGGGGAATTCTGTTTTCAATCGGTATAATCTTTTTTCTCTACCTCCCCGCGAATAAAGACGCAGAGATATGCAAATTAAGCCGTCACCGAGAAATAATCTCTCGGAAGCTGAGAGCGTTTAATTAAATGAATAATTATTGAAAATTTGTACCTTAACGTCATCATATATAGCATACAAAAATTGAATTTCAAGTTTTTTTTTTCAAATTTTGTTATGAAGTTTTGAAATAACGTTTGCGTGAAGACAACTTCGTCGCAAGCTTGAAACATAACTCATCTTAATTTTCCAAGGCTAAACAGGTTTAATGACATTCAAAAATTTAGGAAAACAAATAAGACTCCAGGCACTGGAGAAGATTTTTCAAAAATTATTACACATATTACTGAAGTAGGTACGTATGAAAGTAGGTATGTAAATATGATTTTACGATGGACCAACGTATTATACGTACATAGTAAATATGTATAAGCAATACATCAACTCATCAACTTTCAATCACTGTCGCTGACACAGGTTAGGTAGCTAGGTGCCTAATTTAGTCTGTATAAGTGATCAATCCTTAAGGTAGCTCGCGTATTCTCAACGACCTCTATTTACAGTTCATACAACTAGATAAGGATGCGCTGGGCGAGGTGAGTTTTCAATTAATTTACCACAGATACCTGCAGAGGGCACACCACGTCCAGCTTACAAGAAAAATTTGTTAGATTGGATTTTTCTAGCGAATCAAAATAAATTAATTTTGCGATTTTTTTTCAACCTGCTTAATTAAAAAATTGATAAGTACAATAACATATCATTTTCTGAACAATAATTTTCATTTTCTTTAGTCACTATAAAGGGTGTCTGGTGAGTGGTCTGCCAAACTGAAAATTTAGATATAACCAGGTCCCACTAAAAAAAAACTTCAGATGAAGTGGTTGCTTATGTTGAAAATTTAAGGCGCAAATGCTATTTTTAAAAAAATTGGATTAAAAAATTTTTTCAAAGGGGGATGAGTAGTAAATTAAAAACTGAGCAAACTTCGTCATATTCAATTTTTGCTTAACTTCAAAACTGAAGGGGCCATTACAACATAATGATTTAAAAAATTATCAAAAAAAAAATTGATCTTGGAAATGGATAGAGGGTTGAAAATTGAACAAATTTTATTCTTTACACCATTTGCCTATCTTGAAAATTTGAGGGGCTAAGAGCATAAATGTGTTGAAAAAAGTTGTTTTTTTTGGAAAAAAATGCACCAGCGGCTCTGGCCCTAGCCCCTTAAATTTTCAAGATAGGCAAATGGTGTAAAGAATAACATTTGTTCAATTTTCAACCCTCTATCCATTTCTATGATCAATTTTTTTTTTGATAATTTTTTAAATCATTATGTTGTAATGGCCCCTTCAATTTTGAAGTTGAGCAAAAATTGAATATGACGAAGTTTGCTCAGTTTTTAATTTACTACTCATCCCCCTTTTGAAAAAATTTTTTAATTCAATTTTTTTAAAAATAGCATTTGCGCCTTAAAATTTCAACATAGGCAACCAATTCATCTGAAGTTTTTTTTTAGTGGTACCTGGTTATATCCAAATTTTCAGTTTGGCAGACCATTCACCAGACACCCTGTAGACCAATAGATATCCTTGATTACCTAAGATTTACTGAGGTTTCAAGCTTCACGCGGTATTCCACTTTTTGTAACGCCCAATTTCAAAAAAAATTAAATACCTCCGTACACTAAATTCTAATAAAATTTGGCAAAGTACAAGGAAATTATCCCCCGAGGAAGAACCAATTTACCACATCTTAATTAAGCATTTGATGTACTTGTGAATATTTTACTTGCCATTTTTCGAAGTAAAAATTAAATTGGCTGAAAAATTGGACTTCGCGGATACCGGATTTCAAGTAGTTTTATGTCGTATGAACAGAGAGCACCACTTTTGTAAATTTTGTTTGAATTTCCGAAAGCACGCGTTGATGAATGAATTGCAAGGGTATGAAGGGGTACGGTTGGCGCTTTGAAATGTATAGTTTGTGTGCCCAGAATGGCCCTTATTAATCTGGCAATTATACACGCCCTCTCGCCCAGTATAATAAAATTTTATAATTTCTTATCAAAAAACGCACTTCGGAATTTTATAAAAAAAATTATATTGGATCTATGTGTCCCTAGGGAAGGAGAGGAAGGGAAAACTGTTAAATAAATTTCTATTCTCGAAAATTTTTTCTCATGCAAGAACACTAATTTATGGGATTCTCAAAAATAAATTCGAAAACTTTTCATAAGAAGCATTCCTTATTTACGTCACACATTATGTTAGGTACGCTATTTCGTCAATCAATAGAAAATGTAGACATCCAGATCACCAGTACATATATCGATAAGTAAATCGTTAAAAGGACATAATTTCACGATTAGGAAATGGTAAACCGGAAATCGAAGCCATTGAAGAAACCTATTAAGACCTCTAAAACATGTTAGCAAATCAGCCGAATGCGTTTTCGAAAATGATTAGCTTACGATCGAAGTTTCTCGAGAACATTAAAATTTGACTGGAGATGCTTTTTCAACACGCGTTCAATTTCCATGACTGAATGACTTCAATGGAGTCGAGATTACGAACGAATTTAATTAAAATTATATATTTTGAAAACCGGTTTATCAACCAACGATGCCAATTTTCATTTCATTTTTTTTTTTTTGCTCTATTGCGATGAACTTGAACATATTACACTGGCCACCATCAATGAAAATGAATTAAGATATCTACGACCGTTACGTGTTTTTCGTATAGCCTTTGTTTTATCTGTCGCTCTTTATTGCCCAATAATTTTTCACCTCGTTGAGTTTTTTAAAATGTAAAACGATATCAAATTCAAGATGAACTTTATTTACGTTGAATTTGAAAAAAATAGATTTTTTTAGCCTATAGGAAACAACTTTATTTTCAATCATTCGCGGTAATTATCGAGATAACTTCGCAAGAATGTTATAAACGCTTCGATAGATTAAAAAGGCTATCAGCGTCCAGTAATTAACCAGTGGTCGTTATGAATTTCAGGTTGAATGTGATAAGCGCTCAATTTCAAAAATAGATCTCCCAGAAAGAATGATTACATTTCGCGCAGGTACCTTGAAAAATTCTGATAAGCTGGCCACAATTATCTATACGAAAAAATATGTATCTTCAAAAAATTGAACAAATAAAACACAGACATACTATGTACTTATGCAACGCTAGATTTAATACGATCAAAACAATAAGTTACAAAAGATACAAATGCAAAAGAACGACACGAAAATATAAGAAAAATATTACAGTTAAAGGTAATCATTTTTGTAAGAATGCTTGGGATGAGAAAAATTTAGGAATTTTATAATTAGAAAATCGAAAGCTTCACTCAGTTTGTCTTTTTGACGTAATCACCGTAAAAAAGCGTATTTTGAGATCAGTGATCGCCTATCTTCTTCCATTTTGCTGCAAATTGAAAATATCTTGACCTTGACCCAGTCCTTGTCCACCAAGACCTCCTTGCTGGCCTCCGAGTCCTCCTTGTTGGCCTCCTAAACCTTGACCACCAAGACCTTGCTGACCGAAACCTCCTTGTTGTCCTAATCCTTGACCACCAAGACCTTGCTGACCAAAACCTCCTTGTTGACCTCCTAAACCTTGACCGCCGAGTCCTCCTTGTTGTCCTCCTAAACCTTGTCCGCCGAGTCCTCCTTGCTGTCCACCTAATCCTTGATTAAATCCGCCGATGCCTTGTTGTCCACCTAAACCTTGACCACCCAATCCTTGTTGTCCACCCAATCCTTGACCACCGATGCCTCCTTGTTGTCCACCCAATCCTTGACCACCGAAGCCTCCTTGTTGTCCACCCAAGCCTTGACCTCCGATGCCTCCCTGGCCGCCACTACCCAAGTGGTGAGGACCTCCATGATGGATTGGCGGAGGAATATGGTGATGCTCGTGATGTGGTGGTGGAGGAGGAGGAATATGATGGTGTTCTTTATGTTCGTGATGGTGTGGTGGTGGAGGAGGAATATGGTGGTGTTCTTTGTGTTCGTGGTGCGGTGGTGGAGGTGGAATATGGTGGTGTTCTTTGTGTTCATGGTGCGGTGGTGGAATATGATGGTGTTCTTTATGCTCGTGATGGTGCGGTGGTGGAATATGGTGGTGTTCTACATGGTGTGGTGGTGGAGGAGGTCCGTGCGCGATGACCGCCAGCACGCAACAACCCAATACAATAAACTGCAAAAATAAAGATCGGATTTAATTTTCAATTTTTTGCACCAGCTACTTACTGTATAGCGCACCTAATTAATTTTCGAATGTGCGAACAATACAAGTTCCTTATACACATCGAATGCTACATTCACGTTTAATTGCGTATACAAATACAAAAAAATATTACTAATTTCAAACTGGATGGATTGCTGAATTTTATGGACAACGAGTTTGATCGTGTTTTAAAATTAAATTCCTCCAAAAAGTTTTCGTGCATTCTTTTTACACGCATAAGTCGCATCGAAACATTTTAGGCAAGTATGAACAAAATTTACGTTGAAATTACACAAATTTGAAAAAAATTTAGCTTATACCTATTTGACAGTCAATTTTCAAACCGGTTTTCAAAAAAATAAAAATTACGAACACGATACATTGCAGAGGCGTTTGAAAAGTTGAAAAGAGGCAAAAGCATAAGAAAAACATTTCTTTGATGTTTATGAAGTAAACCTAATTTTGAGAGCGAATTTGGTTTATCACATAAGTACGTACCTAAAAGTATATTTCGCATACTTTTCTCACATTTTTTCGTCAAAAAAAAAATGAAAATGAAAATTATCGCGAGGTAACCGAAGAAATCTTCAAACTAAATAATTTTGGCTACAGTAGAAAAATAATATTGGACTGGAAAAAATAATTAAATTGAGAAATCACATAATGGAACATAGGACGATTGAATAGATAGTTCACAAAATCATTTTCCAAAACTAAATTCTCAAATATTAAAAAAAAAAAATTGATTTCGAAAAAATTGCAATCACAAAACAATAAAACTGATAAATTTATATAATTCAAAATGCACAAATAATACTCACAGTTTTCATCTTCTTGGCACTCACAAAAACAATAAAATAAAACTATAGTATGTTCTTCTCTCGAAACGTACACTGATAATGATACCCGAACCGGTAATCTTTTTGCTTTTATATGAAAATGTTTGCCTACGATCGACGCGCGACAAACAAAAATAAACAGAGAAAAGATATGTCTCTGAATCGAAGGTTACAAATGTTAAACCACAATGAATGTAGTTCGTTGAAATCGTCTGTTGGAAATTCTGTTTTTTACTCCGCGTTATCTTTTTTCTTCTCTCATTAATATTATGTAAATTAGACGCGTTTTCAAACAAATATTTTCTCAGACGCTTGAAAGAAATCGATTGATTTAATTAACCGGGTACCTTTTTCGACTCATATTCATGCATCAGGTTATTCATTTCCACATAAAATGCGATTAGTTTACGACTGATAAGGTACGGAATACCGGGTAGGTCCAGGTACGCTATTCTTGCATACCTGCATAAGTGTATACCTACAATACTCCGAACACGAATTCTAACGTAGTTGTGAGTAGGTAGGTATGTAGTATGAATATTTATCGAAAGGATTCTTTGTTTTTAATATTGCATGGTTTCTGAGCCTTTATATGTAGAGGTTATAGTTTGAAACTTTAATAGCCTGAAAAAAATAATGATAAATTTTCCAGCGAAATTACCCATATTTTTAGAAAAAATTCACAGCAACTTAAATTGTAGTAAAATGTTATTTTTTGAAAATTTTCAATTTTTAAAAAGAATTTACCATTTTATTTTATTTTTCGTTATCAGGTATTCAATATTATGCTTAGAAAACCTTCTTCTCTTAGCATTATTTTTTTTTCAATTTTTTTTTAGGTGTTTTTTATTTCAATTTCTTATTTTGAAATTTTTTAAATTTTATTTTCGATTTTTTTTAACGCTGTTGAAGTTTATTCACATTACTTTGGTTCACCATTTTTTTTTTCATCGAGCTCATTTCAGTCATTCTCTTCAAAATTTCGAAAAAAAATATTGCTTCTGGACTTCGAACCAAAAATTATTATCATTAATTTAGGAACGATTAATGAAGAGCGTTTATTACGTTACAAAGACAAACCACGCCGATTAATCTAATCGAAATTGCTTCTATTGCGCAAGAAACAAGAACGGGTTTTCCAGCTATGAACGCATCTTAGCCTGTATACACTAGTCCACGTTAGTATTTTTTTTCTGCTCGTCGTGAACTTGACCTTTATGATAAAAACATCGTCAAGTCAGTCGTAACGTTAACTCCACCACAACGTTGCAATAATTTATCATCCGTACAGGCATATTCCGGCATATATAGATTTATACGATTTTTGCACTCGCACTGAGGATTTTATTACATTCATTTACATAGTTTGTACTGTTTGATTGCATTGCAATGCTAACTCGATAAGCAGGATAAACGCTTCTATTAAACATGAACACGATTCATCGACATCTTCGCATGATTTGTTAAGCAGTTAATGAACTCTTTCGAAATATACCTCTACCTTCCTATAGCCTTTATAGAAAATATTCGATTTTTTTTTTTTGGGGGGGGGGGGGACCACATCCCTACGCAGACTGAAGCTACTAAGTGAGAAAAAATCCACAAAAATTTTCACCTCGATTGACGTACAAAAATTACGAATTTCAAATTTTTGGTAAATTCTTAATTCAGCCTTTAATTTACTTCCGAAATTGAAATGGAGAATAGGATCCATTTAGCCAATTTGTAGTAGAGTTGAGAACCCAGTAGCCCAGCAGCATTGTTTTGACCGCATGCAGATATTCGTACGTCACGTTTCTCACCAGTGCTGGTGGAAAGCATCGTAAATGTGTGAGTTTCAGAGACTGCCCAGCGTTAAGGCAAACACGTTTTTTATACATCCACCGAACTAAAAAATTTTTATAGACCGTTTTCTCTTGTAGGGGCACCAATCTATTATGTGGGGGGAGGGGATGAAAAATTCGAAAGTTTTTTTTCACCAATAAGGAATTACTCTATAATGGACATCCTTTTACAAATCGTAAAAATTATACTAAAACATTGTTTTCAATTTTTTTCTTTTCATACTGATCTTATTGGAACAACAAACAAACACAAAGTACAGAAAAGCAATACCTACACCTAGATATTAAGAAAATATTACGCTACATCTACATGCCTAGGTACATACATTCAATGTTGCAAATGAATGATAAAAATATCATTTCAAAAAAATCATATAAAAATGCATAATAAAAATTAATCAATAATTAAAAAATTCATACTAAAAAATGATATCAAAAAATATAAAATTGAGATACTATAAGTTCAAAATTTCCATCTATCTTTCATTCGGTTGGAAAATATCCTGAATTATACCTTGGGTTCCAAGACTGCCAGAGGTACCAGTGCCCTCTTCTGCACTACCTGACTGACCACCGAGACTTCCGCTGCTAGCAGAATTCTGATTAGAGTTACCACTTATTAATTGACTAGCCAAATTTGAGCCACCGAGACTTCCGTCGCTTACAAAATCTTGCTCAGAGGTGCCAGCGCTCTGTCCGTCAATCCCTGATTCACCAGCCGAACTAGAGCCGCCCAGACCTCCGCTGCTTACGGGGCTTTGATCACCGGCGTCTTCGCTGCTCGGTACTGGAATACTCACGATTCCAGTTCCTGAGCTTTGTTCTCCTTCATTGTGTCCTACGGCTCCTTTGTATTCAGGTTTGTAGGATGGATAGTGATGTTCTTTTTCATGATGAGGATAATGATGTTCTTCTTCTTTATGATGTGGGTAAACAAAATGTACTTCGTGGTGTTCTTCTTCCTTATGATGGGGATAGTAATGCTCTTTATGGTGTTCTTCTTCTTTATGATGGGGGTAGAAATGAGGTGGTGGGGGATAATGGTGGTGTTCTTTGTGATGTTCGTCTACGTGGTGGTAATGATTATGTTCTTCTTTGTGGTGCGGATAAAAATGTTCTTTGTGGTGTTCTTCTTCTTTATGATGGGGATAGTAATGCTCTTTGTGGTGTTCTTCTTCTTTATGATGGGGGTAGAAATGAGGCGGTGGGGGATAGTGGTGGTGTTCTTTGTGATGGGGTGGTGGGTAGTGGTGATGTTCTTTGTAATAAACATGCGAAGGTGGTGGAGGATAATGGTACTCTTCTTTGTATTCGTAATGATGTGATGGTTTGTGGTGCTCGTGGTGTTCGGTGGGTGGTGGTGGTGGTCCATGAGCTAGGACTGCCGAAAAGCAACATAAGGATATAACGATCTGCAGAAAAAGAATTGTGGCAAATATTTATTTTCAACCATTGCACCTTCTTGATTCAATTATAATTAAGCATGCATATTTTTATTAAATGTGCAGACGAAGAAATTTTTCAAAAAATGTTTTCCAAGTTTCTACATAACAAAGGGTTTCACCTCAAAAACAGCTCAAAAATTCCCGATTCTATAATAATATTTATTTAAAAAAAAAAAAATAATAATAATAATAAATAAATAAATGAAATAGGGATTTATATGAATTTAGATACATGGAATGGAATGGAAGTTCTTTCAGTACTGTCAAAACGTGAAGAGAATTAAAGAAGAAAAATTCAAAAATTGGAAAATTTCACCCACGAATTTCAAAAGAAAAAAAAAATTGAAAAATTATCATTGCGATTTTTCAATTAAAAAAATACAATTACCTAGGTAACTTGACACGTAATTTAAAAAATTAAAGTGAGTACCCAATTCAAAAAAACAACAACACATTTTTCAAGGAAAAAATTCAACTAAACACCTTTGTTTGAAAAAACAAAATCAAAAGTCACAAACAAAAAACTTTTTTTTTAAAAATCCAAAAAATACTTACAGCTTTCATGCTTTCAATTCGTATCACATCAACTGGAGAAGAAATTCGCGTATCGACTTCAAAGTCTGAACTATACTAAAACAGCACTAATAATTTTACACGTTTATAAATGAAAAAATCTTCAATTTCCAAAGTGAGCACGCATAATTAACTCTCCAACTCCCGAATCGGAGTCGATGTCTACAAAATTTTAAATCGCAGTAATCAACATTCAATTCATCTCGCTAAAATAGTCTAGGCTGGGAATTCTGTTTATAATCCATGTTATATTTTTGCCTTCCTCTTTACTGAAATTTTTATGTAAATTGGACACTCCTAAATATTTTCTTAGAAGCTCAGAGGTCACGATACTGCAGACTGTAATCATCAACAGACTTCTTTCTCCTTCCTCCCAGAAAAACGCCGGCGATGGGTATTCACGTATGATGACGTGAGTTTCAAAATTCGAAAAAAATTTTAAAATTAATTGACGGGGATTTCTTTTTCGAACTCACTGCGATTTGTTTACGTTTGATGATACCCGTTACCATATAATTTCATCCTCAACGTGGGCAGATATTTTATTTTTTCAAAGTGGTAAATTATATAGGCTATCATAAAACTAGTTTGTATATACGGGTAGGTTAGGTACGCCAATCTTCATCTATATGTGCGCAGTAAAAGAGAATTAGAAAAAAGTTGCAAATCTTCTTCTCCAGTCGCAGCGCATAGGGATTAATTATGCTGGGAGCGAGAGCAATAAATACATTTAGGTACTGCTAAAAAATCGAACGTATATTTCATTATTCATCGACTGCTTCTCTACGAACGATCAACGTTCATACGAGTAAGAAGTGTCCCATATCAGTTTCAGACAGCTACCTACAATAACCTGTTACGATACAAGTTATGTATTTTAACGCTATACAAAAGCAGCTTTTCTGCGGAGTAAATTACAAAAATAGGTGCAAGTGCATATGTAAATATACCTATTCAGAATTACATGCAACAACACACCTATAGCACCGAATTTCGTCTAAAATGGAAATGCCTAATACTTTCAAAAGATCAAGTACGTATCAGAAAATTATTTTAAATTTGACGAAAGATTTCATCTTTCAAAACAGTCACTCAGATTTTCACTTAAAGAACTGTTGAGATCGTTCATAAAATAATCTTCGGATTTTGATACGGAAACAGGTAGACCGTAGTCGGAAGATACATCGTTTTTGGCAAATATCGATTCATTGCTACTATTACTTGTCACCGAACCGGCCTCCGGTTCTCGATCCCATCTTTCAAAACAATCGCTCAGGTCTTGACTTGAAGACCTGTCTTCATCGTGCCGAAAATAGTGATTTTCTGATTTTGATACAGACATAAGTAGACCGTAATCGGATGATTTACTGTTACTAATCAATGAATCAAGCACCAGTTCTACCTCGCGTTTCCGTCTGTGGTAAACGATTGTAAATAAATCTGTTTTGAAAGTAATACGATAGGGGGTTGTTTGTGGTGAATTCTGCTCTTCGTCTGCAACAAAATATAATCGGGGTTGAGGTTTATGGACGATGCGATGAGCACGATGACATCGAATATCGCCTGGTAAGTCAACTGATAAGTCATCGTGGATCGGTTGCGGATCATCAGGCTCGAATCCGTCGTCTGCGTCCGAGCTTCCGAACGAATACTCATTCTTTGGGACTATTTTACGATGCTGAGATTTTACAGCATGCAGAATTCTACATTCTACGTATGGTTCGTAGTAAAATGCAAAAATTAGCGGAATGATCTGCGCGAAATTCGTTAGTATTTAGTTTGTGACCATTGATCAGAGAGCTAAATAAAAAATGAAAATTGACGGTACTCACAGTAATCATGTTTTTGAATAGGAAAGTCTTTTTAAAAAATCGTGTTCATGTAAGGCACGCTAAGCTGTAACTGAGCTTTCGAATTCTGTTCGCATGAAAAATGTTTAAAAAATGTAGGTATTTAAAAATTGATAAACATCAGTGATAAACCCAAAAACGATACCTAAGTATTCGTAATTCAATTTCGAAAGAACCGATCATTCCCATGATACGGAATGTCTTATTATTGTGCGGAAGAATAATTTTTCCTGATCATTAACAATTCATTTCATGTTTTTCAAACTGAATTTGAATAAATTTCAATTCTGAAGTTTAATTTTTGTAAATTTCAATCTCAGTCATTTAGGTTTTTAAATTGGGTTCCAAAGTAGGTACAGGTATATAAGTATCTGAAAGCAAAATTTCGTTCATCTCAATTTTTCCAGTTTATTTTCAGCTTTCATCATTGAAAACATTTTAGGTATTTTATTTACATGATCATTTTTATGTCCCGCGATAACTCGAGTAAGTAAGATCAGGTAAGTATTGACCAAAAAAGCTGAAGTTTTTACGGAGGTTTTTACAATTTTGGTAGCGAGCATCATCGAATAAAAAAAACAATCTCGAAATTATGTCTAGCGAGTAAATTTACCCCTTTATTCATCTTTTTCGCGACAACGTTGCCTAAAATTCCCAAAATTGAAATTTACCCTAAAGAATTTCAAGTTTTGGCGGGGTACATGGGCGATTAATTAGTCGAATGAAGATTTCATTGCTAGATTCGGTTTCTGCGGGTCAAATTACGTCCATCAAGACACTTTTCACGATTATTTTGGAAAACCTTAATAAATTCGATTTTTTCCCCCATTTTTTTTTCCTGAAAATGTAGGGGGAAATCGAATTTTCCAGGTTTTCCCCAAAATTATCGCAAAAAGTGTCTAGATGAGGGTAATTTGATCCGTAGAATTAGAATTTGGCATCAGAAATTTTTTTGATCAATATTCCTCCCTCGTACTCTCTCAAAAACTTGAGATTTTTGCACAAAAGTGCATTTTTCATCAAGACCCATCTGAGCTAAAAATTGCTGAAAAAATTACCAATATATGGTGCTGAAGTAGGCCCATATTTGTACCAAAAAAAAAAGAATGTCTTCTAGTTTTGAAATTATGACGACTTTAAAATTTCCAAACAGGTTTTTGGCTAAAATGCAGTGCAAAAAAATCTGGAAAAATTCTCAAAAGTTGTTTGCCACTCCGCGTATGTACCACAAGAATTTCACAATTTTTGATTTATTGGGTACCAAAATGGGATTTTTCAACGAGAAACCGGGTTGAGGGGAAGAGGAGGTAAGGTAGAAGGTGGAAAGTAACCCCTAATCTCTGATACTTGGTTAGTCTTGAAAAATAGCTCTAGGCAGATTCACCTATCATAACGGAGGTACCCTTCATTTGAAAATTTATCATTTTTTTTTACCTAATTTGGCAATGTTTTGGTATTCATCAGTTTTATTTTCAACTACCCAGGTCCTCAAAATTTTTATAAAAAAATTTTTGCACTGCATTTTCAAGTCTCTTCAATTTTTGCTTATTCATTTTACCTGTTGTTTCCCTTTTTTTTGGTTTATCAATAAAACTTTCAAGTGTTTTCAATTCAATAATAAACATTATAGGAAAGATTCTTCAAATTTTTCTTTTGTTTATTTTTGTTCAACAATAAAATTTCAGATTTTTCTTTCTATTTTTTTTTTTCAATCAATAAAATATGGTAAGATAGCTCACAATTTTGGATGATTTTTTTTATTTCAAGCAGTTTCCTTTCTACTTTGTTTTAATTTGCAAAAAAAAAAGTAAACGAAACGAAACACTCCATACTTTCACAAATTAGCACTCTGGTTGCAATAAATTCTACTCAAAAAACATTTTCGACGAAATGATATCTACATAGGTACATACATCGAGCGCATTTGGCACGAAGAAAACCCCAGTAAATGTAAATTAAATTCGCTCGAATACGTTCACAGAAACCCGTAAGAATTATTAGAAAGTAAGAGATGTGACGTAGGTGACCGGCACTAAACGCACATGGTAAAAAACCCAAATTAACCAGTTTGTTTGAAAATCGTGACTCAACTGCCAAAGGAACTGCTAATAGGTATAGGTACGACGAAGTTGATATTTTTTATATTAAATTCTCTATGAAAACGTCGGAAAAAAAGCAAACGTGAATATTGTCATTTTCACACATAATACGAGAGATTGTTTTCTTCGAAGCTTATTAAAAAATACCATTGATAAAAATACGAGGGATTTCGCTGATATTTATTGCACCGAATACGCACGTATCTACACACAATCGCACACATACCTACCCCTAAGATATTCGCAACAGTATACCATATACTCAAACCCTTCTAAACTCTGACCCTTTTGCTTCGTCTTCTCGCACAAGGTACACTACCAGAAGTTATCGATCGGTCTACGCAATCGCGTTAAGTATACTAAATATTTCGTCTACGTAATGTTTTGTTTTTAGTTTTCCAGCTCCAGTTGGTTTGGAATGCGTGGCTTTTTAATAATTTGTTTTTTTAAAACAAACGTTACATAAATATGGATTCGCAAGTTGGTAAGTATGAGTATATAATATATACATATGATCCACCCTTAATACGAGTAGTACATATATAGTTGCACTTGTACTCTCAGTACAAACCACAACAATTATCTCAAGTGTATACGGTTTAGTTTCGCGTTAAAACTAACGCTTAGGTAAATTTGTATCGTGATAGTTAAAAACTTAGAACGGACCATAGAGTATTAGGTAGGTAGCTGATGATGAAATGCGGTTTGGACAATTATTTCGTAGAAAGATTAACAAAGTAATGTTCAATTAGGCCTACGTTTCCTCGAAGGCTACTGTACGTAGATACGTATTGATACTTCCTGTCAAATATTTACAAAATCCATTAAGGGCCTAACACATGTTTTGTTATCAACAGTCGAATATTACACTCGTACAGGTACACATAATCTAGTTCCAGGTACATTTTCTGTAGGTACATTATTTTCAATTTAGACGCGAGCCTAATGTTTATATGTCGTATACGTTGGGTTATACTCGTGTCAGCTGATAATTTTGTTCATATAGTAATTTTTCGATGGAACCAGAACATGATATTTTCCCTCCTGTATTCAAATATTACTCGAAATGTAAGTCGAGAATTTCCAGGAATGCTCAAGTATTCCCTTTTGTTGACTTTTTTATATTTTTTCCCCCCTTATGAAATCACGAGTAGGTTTCCCTTCTTGTTTTGTGTTTTTTAAACACTGAATTTACGTCACAAAAAATGGGAAAAGTCGTCGAAAATCACAGCAATGAAGCATTCAACACTATATTACAAAAAACATTCTATTGTCATTTCATTTGTAATGCTTGATTCACTTTTCCAAATCTTTTTTTGACGTCTTCACTCTTCTGTCAATTTTCCACTCAGTTTTGGTACTTTTTCGAAAATAAGATTAACCTGAGGAGATATTTTTTCATTCGTTTTCGTATACTATAATAGTGCTTTCACTCTTACTGTACGTCTTTTTCATTAAAAGATAAAATGATGATAATTGCCAGAATAAAAAATGTTGCATCAGTTTTACACTTGGGAAAATCCAAACGGCGTTTTTATCTTGGTATCGAATGATGATACTTTAATTAGGTAGCCGTTAACTTGAAAGATAGTATTATTTGAGAAAAATTCGACAACGAAACCAATTGTGATTTGGTTCAATTAATCGAATAAGTTGACCGCTGATTAAAATAGGTATCATCGATGCAAAGATGAGAACGTCACTTGGATTTTCCCAAGTGTAAATTTGATGCAATATTTTTCGCAATTATCATTTTCATTACTCTGCGAGATAGCCCTACCAACCTACCTATACATGCATTAATTGAGCAGTATAATGTGTTGCCTAATCGCGAGAACGTAGGCTAAAAAAAGTTGGCATCGATGAAAATCAAACGTACAGGCCATATAGTTGTTATTCCATCGCGTGATTATTTTCAAAATATTCCTTTCTCCGTTTTTTAAAACCACCACATTCTCAACTTGGTATAGATTAAAGTAACCTGGATTTTATCCTTACAGCACGGCGAACTGGTTGACCGAAACCTGAAACAATCCAAATATGGATTTTAATACATTGCTTCAAAAAGCAGACAACAATAAAATGTTGGACGAAATAGTGCATTTAGCTTTACACGACAACGGAGAGTTAAAACCACCTCCTCAATTAAATCGCAAAACTATTTTCACGATGGAAAACATAGCCAGAGAAAAGAAATTGGTAAAGAAGTAAAATACATTCTCAGTTCGGTATAGCGAACAGCTAAATTACTAATTTCAATTTTTTTTTTCTCAATTTCAGCCCATGTGTGAAACTAAAAGAATAGCAGCCATAATGTGGGCCTTGAGACTGCTACGATCGTATTATCAGGTAACGACGCTAACTGAATCGAATTTTAAAAATAATTCGATTTTGATTCGTCTAAATTCGCGAACGCGTAAAATTACAGGAAGAAGAGCATTGGGAAGATGTTTCGGAAAGATTAGCCAAACTCGTAACGTACGTTTTACTACTGATCAAGAAACAACAAAATTCGTCCAGAGACTTTCTTCTATACTGCCACGATTTTTGCCTAACTATTCGGGTACCTGAAAACGTACTTTGTACTTAGTCGTACGATGCAATAATTATTAGCATACCTAACAGCAATATGAAAATATTCGTAGGAATTCATAGAAAACGTAAAAGTGGTTTATAAAGACTTGGTGACGTTCTGTTTGATGCCATTAATCGAAACCATAAATGCGAACAATATCCACGTGCTGGTGAAAAAATCGCTTCTACTGTTTCTAACCGATTTAGTAAATATGGACACGATGGAATGGACTGATGATATGATGACGTCTTTTCAACCTCATCTGTACGTGCCATATTTTCACTTTTCAAATAATTATTCAAAAAAATTAAAATTCAATTTCGTTATCGCGCAGGATAAAGCTATCGGAATGGGTCCTATTCGAATGTGGCGATTACGAAGTACAATTTATAGCATTTTCTTTCATTTGTATGCTCACACCGGTTCCACGAGAAGACAGAAGAAGGTTTGCGAAAACGTTGTTCAGCCGGAAACCGACCATTTGTAAAAAATTTTCTAGAATGAATTTCAAAGACTTTGATGGTGTAAGTAAAATAAATGAGTAGAACGGAGCTGATCGAATAGTGTGGGAAGTCTCTTATGGCGATTGTTGAATTTTCAGGGCCTGAAGGAATTAATGAACGTTATTAATGATAATCGTAAAGATGAAAAGAAATATATTTATTCGTTAAAATGTGATTACGCGATCATTGATCAGCATTTCTTAAAAAATAGGGTAAGTGAAGAAGTTATTAAATGTAAATGATGCCTCATCAATACCATCATGCAGGATAATTTACATTTCAATTGTTTCAGGATTTAAAAGTGCATTTCAGCACAGCTTCCAGTAGGTTAATTATTGAATGTTTTTCTCATAAGTTACAACCATTTACGGAAATTGAAAAGAACAGTATTTTACTTTTTGATATACAAATAGAGTAAGCAAATTGTAATGTTTATATACGGCACGACGAAATCGTTATCTGAAATTTGCGAAATATTTTACAGAGAACGTAAAGGGGAAACCGGAGAAATTTGTTTGAAATTATTTCTAATGCTGAAACCCGGCTACCGGAACTATTTCGATAAAGCTTACGAATATAATGAAGTCTGTCTGTTATTCTCAACAAGAAGAACAGGAGAAATATTGAAAGACTTCGTCCTACCAGTAATATACCCGGATTTCTACACCGAGGTAAGATACTCTCAACTCTTCATTAATTACCCAGAATTTAGCAGATTAGTGCAAGTGAGGGTTCTGTTGCAGGTAACGAGACAAAAGTTGGACTTATTTCTAGAAAAAGTATCGGAAATGGGTAATCCTCCAAAAGCAATTCATAAAGAAATGGACCAAGTGACAAGCATATCGCGGAGAAAATGAACCGCCCATAATCAACGTCTTTTTCAATCCCTCATTGTACAGAATGTAATTGTAATTGTAATCGAGTGACGGCTGATAGCAGACGTTTTGGATCAAAATGCTACAATGATTGTGTTTTTGTCGTACGTAATGAAGTTGAAGGTCAAGAGGATGGATGTCGAACAGTAGTTGGACTTGGACAAAAGCTTGGATTGTTTGAATAGCATATTACAGAACCATTTTCAAAGGATCAATTTTCCATTGTAATTTTATTTCATTTCGTGTAAATATTTTGTTTGTTTTGCATACTTTTTGTTTTACAATTTGAAAAAATGATCTCGTTTCTGAATATAAGCGTGATACAATTTGCATCAGGGGTACTTACTTTACATCTTTCACTTCTTGAGGATTTCCCTTGTTGATACTGATACAGGTAGAAGCCATCAATCGATGCCACTGCACGCGGATCACACTGATACGAAAATTATGATTAATTCATTCACTGTCATCATTATCGCACTTCTATTAATTCGAAAAATCACAAAGAAAATAGTTTCCTGCGAAAATTCTACCTCTTTCTAATAATTCAAAATTATTTCAGTTTTGATTTTTCCTTTTACGTTTTCATCCAGAGGTCCAGAGCGAGCAAAAAAAAACAAAAAAAAATAAAAAGTGGGACTTTGCATATAGATCCTATTCCTATCATCCTATAGTTTATGAAAAATCTCTGTAGAAGCGCTACTGAATGATAGACTTGTTTGCATTACAAAAAAAAATATTCTGCACTGAGCGGCGTCAGGGTAGTTGGCGTTACAAAAAAATAATTTTTTTCAAAAATAGATTACATTATCAAATTTTTGCAAGGTCGATTTAAAAAGTTGGAGGTTACTTGGATCACATTCAAAATTTTTTTAGTATCATTATAAAATTTCGCGTTAATACACGTTCATCTTTAAAAAATTTTCGATTCTAGTTAAAATTAGTGATTAGAAACGTTTAGAATCCATAATTCTCAAGATGTCAGCTTTATCATCAAACACACTCAGAAAAGGTAAAGGTGTAATTTGCCGTTTCTTCAGCACCAGCAGAATTATGTCTGCCCAGCAGATGACTGTTCGAGATGCCTTGAACGCCGCTATGGACGAAGAAATGGAAAAAGATGAACGTGTGTTCATACTCGGCGAAGAGGTAGCTCAATACGACGGTGCTTATAAAGTATCTCGAGGATTATGGAAGAAGTACGGCGATAAACGTGTCATAGATACTCCTATTACGGAAATGGGTTTCGCCGGAATCGCAGTCGGAGCTGCCTTTGATGGGTTAAGACCGATTTGCGAATTCATGACGTTCAATTTCGCCATGCAGGCAATCGATCAAATTATCAACTCGGCTGCTAAAACATTCTACATGTCTGCGGGTAAAGTTAACGTACCAATTGTGTTTCGTGGACCAAACGGAGCCGCTGCCGGTGTCGCGGCCCAGCATTCGCAATGCTTTGCCGCGTGGTACGCCCAGTGCCCCGGCTTGAAAGTCATTTCGCCGTATAATTCGGAAGACTGTAAAGGTTTATTGAAAGCTGCCATACGAGATCCGGATCCTGTCGTCTTTTTGGAAAACGAATTGGTGTACGGTGTTCAGTATCCGATGCCCGATGAAGCTCTCTCTAAAGATTTTGTGCTACCGATTGGTAAAGCTAAAGTCGAACTCGCTGGTAACAACGTTACCTTTGTTTCGCACTCTAAAGGAGTCGAAGTCGCTTTAGATGCTGCCAGGTTTTTATCTAGTCAAGGAATTAGCGCCGAAGTAATCAATCTCAGAACAATTAGACCTTTAGATTTTGAAACTATCGCGAAATCAGTTCAAAAAACTAATCATCTCATATGCATTGAACAAGGCTGGCCGGTATGCGGCGTGTCGTCTGAAATCAGCGCTAGAATCATGGAGAGTGAAGTATTCTTTTATTTAGATGCGCCAGTAATCAGAGTCACTGGTGCTGACGTTCCAATGCCTTATACCAAAAGCTTAGAAGCTGCCGCTCTGCCGTCGGTCGAAGATTTAGTTTTCGCTACTAAAAAATTATTGAACGCTTAAATACACAAACGGTCATGTGTACCAATTTTTGTTACCATACTCTATATAAACTTACTGTCTTATGTAAATTTTCCACCGGAAGCTTAAAGAAGTAACTTATTGCACTTTATCGCTTCTTAGAAATGTACAAAAAATTAAATTCATTCCTTCGTGTCTTTTTTAAGCAATAAATTTTTAAAACGAGTCGATCGTGTAATTTATTATTTTCTTTTTTTTTGTTTACCGTTAAGATAGTGATTGTACGATATCGAAATTAGTTCTTTCCTTGTGTACTTCGCAGAATATATTATTTTATTTCTAATTTATCCGACGCGACTTGTATATTTTGTTGATGTATTATTTGTTTTATAAGTTACTTTCTTTTTCTAAAGACAGTTATGTGAATAAAATTTCCCGATTTGTAATATAAGTTGTTTTTTTCAGTTTCGAGAAAACGTTTAGTTTCAGTTGTTATATTTACGTTCTGTAGTGAAGATTATTTCATTCAGATGTACTTGAATTTATTAAACAAAACGATGCATTTTAATCATTTATTTTTATTCGTTGATGAATTGATAAGAAAACGGCACGACCGCTATCTTCGTGTAGGTGCACTAGGTTAATGTTACTCATTTCGGAAAGGAAAAATGTAACTTGGCATGTTCCATTTATCGTCCTAATGTGCCATGTAATTTGTTTTAATTAGGAGTTTTTCACCGCAATATCGAATAATTATAGCCATCTTCTAATATTCAATGGCTCGTATATGAAGAGGATAGTAAAATTGATTGTAGAAACAAATCACTCAAATATTTATTTTAAGCGATGATTTTAAGGCACATTTCATGATATTTTGCCGAAATAATGACAGAATAAATTACTTTCAATTGTACAAAATAATATTAACAAATCAAGGAACAACGAGTAATTTAATGTGTAATTTGAACGGTTGATGCGAATTGTGATCCTCTGATTTAGCCACGATTCCAATATGGTATACATTTTTCTGACGTTTGATTTTACGTTTCGGGTGAAGAAACCAGACGTTATCGTCTTCAACAATTTCAAATGTTTTAGCGTTTGCGTTATCTATCAGTTCATATTCGACTTTGTCCTGAAATTTTAAACATGTGCTTATTACCTAATAATTCACGTTTGACGTTACAAATGATTGAAAAAAGTTAGTGTAATACTTTAGTAGCCGGTTGAATTTGTAAGATATGTGTTTTCGTTTTCAATTGCTCGTATTTAACCACCAATTCCATATGAGGATCAGTTTTGCTTCCGTGATGATGACGAACGGCAATCTAAAATCACAAATTGAATTTCAATTTAAAAAAAAAAAAATGTAAAAATAATTTTAATAACATTCCAACTTCCTAGTGAATAGTTGTCATGAAAAAATGTTACGTAGACGTAGTATCGTAGGGAGGTAGGAACCTACCTGTTTATCATTATTTGTGGTATCGACCGAAGTGTTCTCTTCGCCTTCGTCTTTTATTTGCCAAAATTTAGAAGAATTTGAAATCGTTCGTCGGTGTCTACCTCCTCTATCATTCAACTAAAAATATATAACACTTTGTAACGATTAATTCATATTTCTTAAACCTAAGCATTTCTCAATATCGTACCCGGCACGAGAAACATCCTTCGGTTGAAATGATTTTATCATTAACGGTAGGGTTGATTGGGTAAGTAGGAATATTATCTCCTAAATCAGGTATGATATTGCTACCAACTGGAGGATTGATGGTTGATAAGCAATGGCCCTAAAATAATTTTCAAAAAATGAAAGAAAAGCACAAATCACAACACCCAAGAATTTCACCAAATTACCTGACCAATTCGTTGATATCCTGATGGGCACCGGCATAAGAATTCGGTCATTCCTAATGGAGTACACCCAAATGAACATTGACTGCTCACACAACCCCCGCTTGACTTTGAACGTAAACAAACTTAAATTAAAACTCAATTTTTTTATATCAATTTTATAAAATACTGACATACTTGAACACATATCATAGAGGAATCATCGAAAGCAAAACCATCAGGACATACACATTGGTAACTTCCGATGGTATTAATGCATTGAGTCGAGCCGCAAGGTGACTGCAAACATTCATTATAATCAATGCATTCGTTGTAGTATGGATGTTTGGAAAATCCTTCGGGACACTGCTGAGAACATTTTTGACCAGTACCGTTCTGAAAACGCATTCCATTATTTTATATAAATTCTCACTCAAATGAAAAACCCACGCAGAATCATTTTTTACTTTGCACTTGATTTCGCAATTTCCGCCCGGGCATTCGGCCAAGTTGACGCAGTAGGCACCGCTGAGATCAAATTTATGACCTTTAGGGCACAGGCATCGATAACTACCAAGTGTATTGATACAGGTGCCTGGAGGAGGGCATACGCCGTCTTGACTACATTCGTCGATATCTGCAACGAATTGGTATATGTAATTCATTTTGCTGATTTTGCACGTTATTATAGGTATTTCTTTTACCTAAGCAATGATCGCCTTGTTGTTTGTATCCAGGATTACAGGCGCACTCATAAGACCCATTGGTATTTATACACTTCTGTTGACAAATGTGTTTTCCGGTGGCACATTCGTCGATATCGCGACAAGTGGTATTATCTCGATTCAACGTGAAACCGTGAGCACAGGCGCATGTATACCAACCATCTGTATTCTCGCAGATCATCTGGCAAGGTGACGGTGAAGCTAAACATTCGTTCACATCTGTGCAAAAATATTAAGAGCAAATAAATAAATCTGTCCAAAATAACGTTTCTAAAAATTAAACAGACCTACCAACACATTTTGTTCCTATGAAATCAGTTTTGTAACCTTTATTGCAAATGCATCTGTACGAGCCTTGAGTATTGATACATTTTCCATTTTTACATAAATCTGACATAGCTTTACATTCATCGATATCTGAAATAAACCAAGAAATGAAGAATTTTCTCACAGTTCGAATCTCTCAATTTCAAATCTCAACTAACCATGTCCTTCTACGTTATAACCAGAAGAAAGACATAACTGGAAATACTCTTGAGTTTGGGGAGTTGGACACGACTGGCATTGTGGTCCCCAAGCAGTACCCATAGTACAACAGCAGTCAGCTTTGGATACCGGTTTTAATCCCGGTTCGTTACTAACGCAGCGTCCGTTGACCAAGTGACGATAACAAAATCCAACTCTGTCATCTGAAGGATCAGTGATATGAAGTTTTTTGATAAAAATACGTAATAAAATAGATGCGAAAATTGTGCAAACCAATGCATCGTTTTCCATTACTGCTCGGTTTAAAACCATCGAAACAATCACATCTATAAGAGCCTTTTAAATTGATGCAACGGCCATTCTCGCAGATATTGGGGTTTTCGGTACATTCGTTGATATCTCTACAGTCGTCGGCTGTTCCCATTTGTACGTACCCTTCAGGACAGATACAGACGAACGATCCGATTAAATTTTTGCATTTGTGCTTGCAATTATTGATTGGCAAAGAGCATTCGTCAACATCTGAAATATTAGGGTTGGTTTAGAAATTGAAAGTGAAAAATTGAGAAAAGTTTTTTCAGCCGATTTTACCTTGGCAGTGTCTACCATCTTCAGCTAGAGCGTATCCGTAAGGACACAAACATCGATACGAGCCATATGTATTATGACACCTAAAAGCACATTGGTTTGACCCGTCGATGCATTCGTTGACGTCATCGCATACCTAAAAAAGATTCCGCATCAATACCAGCTTGTTTACACAAATGTCGTTCAAAATTGGAATACCATCTCACTTGCATAGGACCCGGGGCAAACCCTTCTCCGCACGAGCACTCAAATCCACCAGGTAAATTTGTGCACGAACCGTTTCCACAAATCGCTGTGTTATGAGAGCATTCATTATCATCTGCAATGACGAAACATTTGTCAGATGATATCATTGCGAAGCTATTTTCGTCCCATGTACTTAGCTACCTACCTACACATCTTGTTCCTGATGAATCTAACACGTAACCCATTGGACATTCGCATCTGAATGATCCATCAGTGTTAATACATTCTCCTCCTTCGCAAATGTTCGGCATCAAGATGCATTCGTTCAAATCTTCTCCCTGACCATCGTGTCCCATACCCATGGGGCAAAGTTTGGCAAATTCGACTACCAAAAAAAAATAGATCATGTATTTAATAATGAAGTAATAGGTAATTATTCTATGTAGGTATTTGATTCTATTTACTTGTATTCGAAGCTGGACACGGATTGCAAGATTTACCCCAAGCTGCTCCCATCGAACAGCAGCATTCCTTCATTGTGGCGTTTTGGTTCCTAGGATTTGAACAGACGCCTAAAATAATATTGTTACGAAATTCAGCTTTTCATTGTAAAGAAAGGATTCGTAGAATGATGCAAAAAATCAAAAATTGCTTTACCTTTAGAGTACAACGAATAACAAAGTTCTTGTCTAATATCAACACAGTGCATACCAGTTTGACTAACGATAAAACCTTCCGGACAGTTACAAATGACACCGCCATTTGTATTGATGCATGTACCTCCGTCGCACATTCCATCAACTTCGGCACATTCGTTGATATCTGAAACAGAAATCAACAGTCATGCTATGTTATAACTGATGTAACCGTAAAGGTCATTTGAATATACTGATTGATGGTGTACCTTCACAAAACGTCTTATTGTCGGATAAACGATATCCATTTGGACAGGTACAGAAGTAGGATCCCATTACGTTTTGACAACGACCTGGAGCTGGGCAATTCCCACCTTGCTAGAACAAATGGTCGCATCGTTTTCATTTGAAGAAAAATGGTGCGTTGTAAACTGTAATTAATCAAATATTTCACCAAAGAGACGTACCTCTCTGCATTCATCGATATCTCTACAATTTTGTCCATCACTGGTTAATGTGTACCCATCGGCACATTCGCAGTTGAAAGATCCAATAGTGTTTTTGCAACGACCATTGCGACATAGATGAGGCATCATGACACATTCATCGACATCTGCAATTTGATGTTGATTTTGATTATATTCGAGACCGTATTATGAGTTCTTAAAAAAATTTAAATGCGAATGAACAGAAAATTGAAATGAACACGAACGCGTTTTTTAAAACGTAAACAACCAGAACATGATGGGTTGATGGCAGAAGGGAAAGGGGACGGAGAGAACCAACAACCATCAGCTGAAGAGCGAAGACTGCGAAGATGCGTTTCACCGAAGTGATAAGTGGAATTTATTTTTAATGCATGATTTTCAGTTTGGGAAAATAATTATGTTATTTTTCGTGTAATTTAAAGTGAATAATTACGCGACGTTTTTTCGTAGAACAAGCGGTGCGTTTGTTTTGTTCATTTTTGTCAAACTGTTTTAAAGAATTGTTCGAACTCACCAATACAATCGTTGTTATGGCTCAACTTAAATCCGGTATAACAATGACACTTGAAAGACCCGTTGGAATTGATACAAGTTCCATTATTACAAATATTAGGATGACGCTGGCATTCATCGACGTCGACACAGTTATCTCGTAAAGGTGTTAACGAATATCCACTTTTACAAGTGCATTGAAAACTTCCTTCCAGATTTGTACACTCGCCGTTTTCACAGACGCCGTTTTGTTCGTAGCATTCGTCGATGTCTGAAGTAAATCAAACGATAAATTCAATAATTCGAATTCAATTTTGGTAGCTTCTGGAAAAAATGATCTACTTACCGACGCAGTCGTTCATGTTTGAGCCCAACTTGTATCCTTTGGGACACTGGCATTCAAAGCTGCCGACGTTATTGAGGCAACGAGAATTACCTCTGCAAGGATTTGGATTTCGTAAACATTCATTTTCGTCTGAAATGGAAATCTTCTGTTTGAGATTTTTCTTGACCATGAAAACTTTTCAAGAATGAAATACTCACCTATGCACTGATGAGCAAACTCGTCGTAAACGTAACCAGGATCACAAATGCAATGAAAACTACCAGGTGTATTGATACATTCTCCGTGAGTACACATTTGTGGCATCAGTGCACATTCGTCTATCTCTTCGGTTGCGTTTGTTACCGGATTCAGAACTTGGCCTGGTCGACTACCACAAAGACGGAGATATTCCTCTGAAACGATTATTTGTAGGTAAAATAAGTTTCGAACTTGTTTACCTATTGATTTTTATATATGTACGTACGAGATGACACAGGTGGACATGGCAGACAAGGATGACCCCAAGCTTGGCCCATTGAACAACAACACATCATTTTAGTTTGCGAATTAGACATTGGATCAACGCACATGTTTTGAGAATAATTAAGGTAACATTGTTCTTTGCGGATATCGATACATTCCTCTGAGATTCGCATAGCGGACAAAAAGAAATTTATAAAAATTTCATATTGAATGTGGTTATTAAAAGTATTTTTAACAACGTTCTCACGTACTTCCATCTGGTCTGACCATGTAGCCATCAGGGCAGATACAATGGTACGAGCCTTCAGTATTCATGCAAAATCCAACTCCGCAAATTTCAAGATTTTCGCTGCATTCGTCGATATCTAAAATGAAAGTTTTAATTGAAGAATTTCGTATTTGTAAATGGTTTTCTTGTGTACTGACCGTAACAAAAAACAGATGTGTTATCCATTCTGAATCCTTGATTACAAATACACATAAAACTACCAAACGTATTCGTACAGTGACCATTCTTGCAGAGATTTTCATGTTCTTCGCATTCATTTACGTCTTCTAGAACAACCTACGTAATAAAGTATAAACCTTCGCACAATAAACATCTCTCTTTTTGTCTTCACTGACGAATAGAGATTACGAAAAGTAATTAAAAAAACGTATATTATTACTTTAACTTACTGTTGTGGTATTTGGTCGATAACCAGAGCCACCTGGACAAAGTTGTTTGAATTCCTCAGTATCTGAAGCAGGACATCGTTCACAACGACCTCCCCATGCTTTTCCGATAGAGCAACAGCAAGTTGCTTTGGTTACCGGACTACCCATTTCTTGAGAACATCGATTCCGACCCGACCTGTCCTCTACTGCCATGTAGCATCGTGATTCTCGACGATCTGAAAAGATTTTTGAATTTGTATGTTCTTGAAGAGTTTTCTCACTTATCAGATTTATTTTTTTTACCTATGCAGGCGTTTCCTGAAGCTGCTAATTGATAGTTTGGTGGACACTTGCAGACAAAGCTGCCTTCGGTGTTGGTGCAATTTCCGTACAAACAAGCTTGAGGACTATCACATTCGTTGATATCGGTGCAATTTCCTGAGAAAAAATTCGAGTGACATATTCAACGTGATTTAAAGATTGGACTTTAGATTAAGTGGGTAATTATTTTATTAGTCGTGTTATGAATTTACGTTACCTCCTGTGCTGTCTAATTTGTATCCTGCATCGCAGTGACATCGGAAAATTCCGACAACATTTTCACATTTTCCATGCACGCATAAGTTATCAAACATCTTACATTCGTTTATGTCTGTAAAAATTTTGAAAATTTAAGCATTTATTTCATTTTAATTTTTTAATTTTTTTTTCAGGCGTAATTTTGATTTGTTCTATTACCGACGCATTGCTGTTGACTTTTTTCATCGGGGTTCATAAATCCCATTTCACATTCGCATCGATATGACCCAGGATAATTAATGCAGTGCCCATTTTCACAAAAAGATGGATTATCTACACACTCGTTCACGTCCTCGCAAATATATCCGTCTCCTCGAAACCCATCGTCGCAGACACACTACATCAGCGGTAAATTAATAAACGTATTTTTCAACTCGTGAAAATATTTTCCATTTACCTTGAAGGATCCTTCGGTATTCACACATTGTGCGTTTTTATCGCACCCCCCGTTATTGGTAAGGCACTCGTTCAAATCCAAGCAATTACGTCCATCACCGATAAATCCTTCAAAACACCTACAGCTGTACGACCCCTGAAAAAAATATTTCGCCCGAATTATTGATTATTTGAAATTTTTTCAGGACCAGAAAAGACCTTCTTACTGGATTATTTATGCAGAGGGAATTTTTATCGCAGTTATGAGTTTCAAGGGCGCATTCGTCGTCGTCGGTACAATACGGATTATCTTCTGATTTTGAACTGTAGCCTTCTTCGCATTGGCAAGTGTAGGTCCCAACGTTATTAATACAGTCTCCACTGCCACAGATGTTTTTGTCCTTGTTTTCACATTCGTTTATATCTGAGAAGTGGGAAGGTCATTTTTATTATTAGGTACCTATTATTTTTTCAGTCGAATTTTACACCTTTTTATTGACCGTAACCTTATTAAGTTATTACATACCTATGCAGGTAGAATTATCAGATCCTGGAAGAAGACCAGGACCACAGACGCACGAAAAACTTCCTCTGTTATTGAAACATTCGCCGCCGTTGCAAACTCGAGGATTTTCTTTGCATTCGTCGATATCGAGACAACTGCGTCCATCACTAGCCAAGACGAAACCAGGCCTATGATTGTAAAATGAGATTTACAAAACTGTTTGGAAGATGAACCAAAGGCACGTATCGATTACTGAAATTAGTTCATTATTTACTTGCAACCGCACGAATAAGATCCTGGTATATTTATGCAGTCATCTTCACAGCCGCCGTTATCAACTTCGCATTCGTTTATGTCTGAATAATTCAATTTAATATTTTTAGTAATTCGAAATTATTTTTTTAGAATTTTAATAACTTACCTTGGCAATGGGATTTTTGATCAGTTTGTTGATACCCTGTATCACATACGCACTGATACGTTCCCATCATATTTTCACAAACACCGTTTGAACAAATACCACTAGTTCGCGAACACTCGTCGATATCTATTAATAATCTGAATTAGACGCTAGTTTTTTCATCGAATTAAATTTTCACGCTTCATTTACCTACCTTTACAAGATTGTTTATCAGGTGAGAGCTCATGACCTTCTGGACATTCGCAATGGTAACTACCAATATCATTGGTGCAGTTTCCACCTCGACACAATCCGGGAGTTTTTTCACATTCGTTCACGTCTGATGGAAATGCGTATTACACTTAGATTTTGAGAAGAAAATCTCACCAGAGGTGATGTTTTCCCTTACCCATGCAAACTCTCATCATTGGGTGGCTCTCATATCCCTCTTTACATTTGCATTCGAATGATCCGGGAATATTTTGGCAGTCGCCATTTTCGCCGCAGACA
Organism: Paracoccus marginatus; assembly: GCA_900065295.1. Taxonomy (NCBI): domain Eukaryota; kingdom Metazoa; phylum Arthropoda; class Insecta; order Hemiptera; family Pseudococcidae; genus Paracoccus; species Paracoccus marginatus. The sequence goes on along the minus strand of FIZT01026885.1, from coordinate 3,281 downwards.
CCGTGCATTATATTACATTCGTCGATATCTAAAATAACTCGTTTAAATTAATTTTCATTTTTTTTTTGCCCGAAGAATACCTCGAGAAATTCTACTTACCGATACATTTGAGACCATTTTCATCTAAAGCAAATCCAGGATTGCACTGGCAGGTAAACCCTCCCATTGAATTTTTGCATCGACCGTTGCTGCAGATACCAGGGAACTCGGCGCATTCGTTAATATCCTTCTTGTCAACGTATCCAGGTCCCTGAAAAAATTGCATCGAGGCTTGAAATCAAATTTACGAAGGATTCAAAATTCGACTCTATTACCTTGGGGCAAAGGTCAGTGAAAGTTGAAGTTCCAGGTTTCGGACAAAGTTCACATTTTGCCTTGCTAGGTTCATCCGAGCTACCCCAAGCTTTACCTACTGACGAACAACAGCAAGTGGCACGAAGGAATACACCGTCAACGGGTGAAGCTCCGGTACCAAATTTGTGATCTGTGTAACACTTATCGTATCTGTTGTCTTGGCAGAGGGTTCCTATTGGAGGGGGAAAATAGGCACCTAGTCAGTGGTAAACTTTTCTCAAACACTCAGACGAGTTCAATTTTACTTTACCTGTTGCATCTAACGTAAGTCCTGGCGGACAAACGCAAGTGAAAGATCCTTCTGTGTTTAAGCAAGTGCCCCCGCCTCGGCAAAGTCCATTGTTCAATTCACATTCGTTGATATCCGAGCATACTTTACCGTCTACCTGCGATGAATGAAATTATTGGTCGAAAAACAGATTTCAATGCGTATTATGGTATTACCTTGGCAAATCCCTTGGCGCAAGAGCATTCTTCAGTGTGGCATAATTCGCAAGGGCTGCCCCAAGCCAAACCTACCGAACAGCAGCATTCACTTTTCAGAGTAAATTTCGGTAGATTATTTTCGCATCTTCCGGCAGTGACTTTCGTCCAGCAGGATCCTTTTCTGTTGTCTGGGCAAGTTTAGAAAAATTGTAATTTTTTCATGTCGAATAGTGAGCTTCAAGTTGGAAAAAATTCATTACCTAGACAAATGCGACCGGTGTTATCCAATATGGATTCTTTCGGACATTCGCATTCGAAAGATCCCAGAGAGTTGATACATTTTCCATTGACGCAAGCATCAGGTCCCATTTCCAAACACTCGTTGATATCCTCGCAGACGTTCATCTGTGGATTGAATCTGGTACCGGATGGACAAATGCACTGCAAGAGAAATTGCCTCGATGAAAAAATCGTCTGGTAGATCGCATAATCTATCAAAATATATGAAACTGACTTGAAAACTACCCGGCGTATTTTTACATTGACCTCCATTGCAGATCAACTCATCTCTGCTGCATTCGTCAACATCGATGCAAATTTTCCCACTTGAATCGGGCTCGTAACCGATATTACAGACGCATCGGTATGTCCCCATGAGATTTTCGCAAGCTCCGTTTTCGCAAATAGCTGGATTCTGAGCACACTCGTTGATATCTAGCGTAGAAAAAATTTTAATCTCGGTCGATTTGATGGTGAAATTATTACGAGAAAGTGTTTTGTTTACCATCTCCTGTAAAAGTCATGCCTGTTCCATGGGGGCATAATTCGAGAAATTCTCTGGTACCTGGAGCTGGGCAAGCGGCGCATGGTGTCCCCCAGCCCATCGCATGGCCTGCGAATACTACGCAGCAACAGCAGCTTGATTTCGAAACAGGTACTTGGGATGGCCTGGAGCATTGCCCGTTTTGATATTCGACGTAGCATAAGTCTTTGGCGGAATCTGTAATATTTTATTCCAATTTATGATGTGGGTTTTGATGAATCAGTTCGCTCGTGAAAAAATTCTCTACCTAAACAAGATCGTCCATCTGAGCCGAGGTAAAATCCAGCAGGACATTCGCACTTGAAACTACCCAACAAATTAATACATCTTCCATTCTGACAGACATTATTGGCACATTCGTCGATATCTGAGAAATACTTTAATTATTTCTTGATTCTTGGAGGAAACTTATACTTTTTTAATGAAGTATTTCGAACCTATGCAATTTTTCTTGTCTCCCGATAAATGATAACCCGAATTACAAACGCATTTGAAAGACCCTTCTGTATTGATGCATCGACCATTGTCACAAAGAACAGTGTCCAAACCGCATTCGTTGATATCGACGCAGAAACCTCCATCAGACGTTGGCGTAAATCCAGGCTGGCACTCGCATCGGTAAGAGCCGGCCGTATTTATGCAACGTCCGTTCAAGCATATTCTGGGATTCTCGTAGCATTCGTCAATATCTGAAGAGAAAACGAAGAACGATTAATCCAGATGATAAAGAAAATATCTACCAAATTTAGGAAATATTTTCCCAGTTTGAATAAAGGTCGACGTTCATTTACCTACACAGGCATGACCAGTGGGTGAGAGTACGTAACCGGTGTTACAGCGACATTTAAATGATCCGTCCATGTTGATGCACACCCCGTTTGCGCACATTCCATTTTCACTGCATTCGTCATGGTCTAAAAAAAAAAATGGTCGCTTGGTGAATTGTAAAAGAAATAAGTATGAAAAAAAAAAACTTTGATAATTTGAAATTTTATGAAATTAGGAACCAGAAAATTGAATTCAAAAATAAGAGAAATATCAACATTCAAAGTTTCAAAAAAAAACTGAAAAATCAAAAAAAAAATACAATTTACAAAAATTTTTTGAAAATGAAAATTGATAAATTGAAAAAAAAAATGAAAATGATATTGAAATTCTGAAAAATACGTAAACACGAAGCAATAAAAAAATTATTGAAAAAAAATCAAGAAATAAAAATTTGTAGAAATAAATTTGCAAAAAAAAAAGATTTTAAAAGGGTATAGCTCATTAAGTATGGTGAATCGACCTTGAGAACGGATTTTGAAATTTTCTGGTGGAAATTGGTCCTCGTGGTCTAAAAACCTCGTGATAAAATTTTCAGCTCCCTACCTCCCTCCTAACCCCTTTTATGGGGGTGATGCATCGATTTTCTTTGAAATTTTTGTTTTTCGTAGTTTTCAATTGAATTTTTTTAAACTTTCAAGGATGTTAGACACTACTAAGGGCTGTCCACGGAATTTTTTGAAAAAAATTTTCGAGCATTTTTTCAAGGTCAAATGGACATTTCAAGATTTCCAACGACCATTTTGGTAACCCCTTTCAGAGGTGCAATTATGAAAAAAATGTATTATATGCACCTAGTGTAGATGTACAACATATATTTTTTTCAGATTTTTTTATAGGGGTGGAAGACCTT
>FIZT01026883.1:0-16355 GCA_900065295.1 Paracoccus marginatus | reverse complement strand
AAGGACCAATTTCCACCAGAAAATTTCAAAATCCGTTCTCAGGGCCGATTCACCATACTTAATGGGCTATACCCTTTGTAAAATGTTTTTTCGCCTAATTCGAGTTAGCTGAACACGAATCTGGTGTCGGTTTTCAAATTGGAAGCATTTTTCGAAATTTCAATTTTTTTCTCCCAGAATAAGCACATGCAAAAAGCCAGCTATGTTTCGGATGGAACATTTCAAAAACTGGCTCCTCACCAGTTACAAAATTTATTAAATGTTTTTTGAACTAATTGGAGTTAAGAGATTCCAAAATTCTAGAATATTCTAAAAAAAAAAAAAAATATTCACAAATTTTAGAATTTTTGAGTAAAATGAGTCATTTGGTGAGTTCTGAAATTCCTTGAAGAAAAAATTGATCCATGATTTATGAACGAAGTCCGACATTACAATTCTAGAAATGACAAAAATTAATTTTTTATAATTCTGAATTTTGAGGAAAGGAGAGAGAGGAGAGAAAAAATTCGAAGGCTGTGGAGTGTGTTCAAGGTCATCTGAAAATAATATAATTATCAATTTTATGGGCAAAAGAGAACACAAAATTCTACAATATTTCAGAAAAAACAGGTAAATCGTTCAAAATTCAAGAATTGCCCTAAAAAAATCAGTCAACATTCTACGATATTTTCAGTATAAAGCAAGAGATTAATAATTTGCGGAAATAACGCTAAATCCTACGTTGCGGACTACAAAAATTCTAGAATTGATGAAAAATAATTTTTTGTAATTCAGACTTCTGAAGGAGAGGAGAGGGAATGGGGGATTAAGTATTCGAAATCATACCAAGAATAATTTTGAAATTCTAGAATAGGTAGGTAGGTACTTAATTTGTGAGTAAGTACTCTAGAAAAACAAATAATTTCAAAATTTCATCCAATTTTTTTCAATACCTACGTATTTCTTCCTACCAAAAAAGATATTAATAATTGCAAATTAACAAACTCCCTGCTTTCCCCTCTCATTCAAAAAATCCACAACTCCATCGCGAATCCAAACAACTGCAATAAAAACTTCCACTTTTATCTAATCGTATTAAATCGTGGGGAAAAATCAGGCGCTACACGCCTCGAAACCGCTAAAACTTTCTCGTTGATGGGCTTTCGGTTTTCGCAGCAGCCAGTAGATAAAATTCAATAAATCAAACCAGTCTGCAAGTTACGCGCAAATTTCGTATAACTCATTGCGTTCGCATTTGACTCTACGAGTAGGTATACTCGTATCTCTCGAAATTTTCACAGCTTCGGCTTTTAAGCAAATTAAAACGGGAGGGGTGGCAGGTGTGGTATGAAGGGTACGATGCTATAAGAACGCCGATCGAGTATCGGTTTCGATAAATTTTCCACCACACCGCTCTCTCGCCTCTTCCTGTCTGGCTCGACTTTGCGCGAATAAAAAAATAATACCTACGCGGTATGAAAACTTCGCTGTTGTCTTTTACACGTTCGATTATTGTCTTTTTTTTTTTTGAATAATATGCTCGTACATACTCCCATACAGTTGATTCTTCAATCTCGCTGATCTTTAAAAATATAATAAATCTTTGCCCGACTTCCCAGTAAATATACCTTCCCCATCAAAGGGTAAAAATTAATCTACAAATAAGTATAGCGAATCCCTAAACAAAATACACTAGCCATGGAATACATCAAACAAACGTGAAAACTCCTTACTTATTCTCTTCACGAAATTTCCATTCTCCAACTTGGAACGAAATTTTTCGAAGTCTCGTTTCAAATTCTGTAGATAGTCACGGTTTACGGGAGCGTCATTGTGTATCATTTCTTCGATTTCGCTGATTCTGTAACCGAAAAAAAAAGAAAAGAAAAAAGAAATAAATAAAAGAAGGGAGCAACCAGTAAGAACATTTAAATTACAAAATCAATTGGAGTGAAAGTATTAGTTAGGCGGCGATGCATTCAAAGTAGAAAATTCGATAAGTAGATGAAAGAAAAAAAACAACTAATGAAAAATAAAGATAGCGGATAGCTTTCTCTGGAAATTTTAACGCGTTACCGAATTAATTTGCGAAGCCATTCATTAAACATCTTTTTCAAAAATTATCTCCAAAGTAAGATTTACACGACGAGTAAGTATCTATCCTAAGTATTTGAAGGATGATTCTTTATCTACCTCCTTTACCTACCTCTCTATATACTTAGCACCCGCATAACTACTTAATTAATTTTTAATTTCAAATGTATAGGCCCATTCTGCCTACTCTGCTCTCTGGTCCCTCTCGCCCTCGTCAATTTTTCTCATATCTGGCTTCTTTTTCCATCTAAATATAGACGGCTTTCTCGCCAAAAGCGTTAGTTTTTCTCTCGACAATAAACACCGAGTAGGTACAAGGTTCATTTTCGTCTCGTCGTCTTTCATCGCAACAAAAGATCCCTGTTTTCAAATCAGAATCCAATTCGAAGACGAAGAGTTTTTATAAATAATGAATTTATCGAGCTTCCCGAAACCGGGCCAGGCCAGCCGTGAAAATTCGCTTTGAAATTTTCAGTAATTCTTTTCGACCTTCTCATTTTCCACCACCCCCACATCGCCGTAAAAATAATTTAAAAAATTGTGCAATTTTTTTCTTTTAAAGAAGATTAATTTTTTTCTGAAAATTTTTAAAATTAACTGTGGCAGGGGTAGAAAGAGCAGCGAGAAAATTAGACTTCACAAAAAAAGAAATATTTTACACGTGAAGGCGACTTTTTAATTTTTGTTTCGACCATTTTGTCTTTTTGTATGGTTAAAAATTTCACGTAATTCAGTTTCATGATTTTTCCTTCATTGAGTGAAAAATATTTCTTGACTGAAATTCGCATTTTCAACTTTTTTGAAGAAATTGAGCTTCTCAATTGTCAAAAAATTAAAAAAAATTTTGTTTGATTTTCACAGAATATTTGAAAAAATTCCAAAAAATTGAATTATTTCTTTTTTCCTCAAAAAAAAGCAGCAACTTGCTAGTAAACTAGAAATTTTTTGAATTATCACAAATATTTGGATTCTTTGATTTAAAAATTCTCAATTCTTCCCAAAATTGAATTTTCTAATATTTTTCAAAAATTTTTTTAGAAAACAAATATTTTGACTATTTCAACACATTTTCTTAAAAAAAAAGCTTCAACAAAAAATTCTTTGATTTCAGAAAAAATAATTTCAATTTCGCAAAAAAAAAATTTAAAAAAAAAATCCGAATTTTGTCAGTTAATTTAAACTCTCAAAAAATTTTAATCCTTCAATTCTTCCCAAAGAATTGAATTCTTCAATTATTGTCAAAGAATTGAATTCTTCAATTATTGTCAAAGAATTGAATTTTTCAATTATTGCCAAATGAATCGAATTCTTCAATTATTGCCAAAGAATCGAATTCTTCAATTATTGCCAAAAAATTTGAATCCTTCAATTATTTCCAAAAATTGGAATTCTTCACTTTTCCTCCAAAAATTGGAATTCTTCAATTTTCCCCAAAAAATTTGAATTCTTCAATTCTTTCCAACTTTCCAAAGAATTGAATTCTTCAATTTTCCCCCAAAATTTGAATTCTTCAATTGTTCTCAAGAATTTGAAATCTCCAATTATCTATTCTCAAAGAATTGAATTCTTCAATTATTCCTAAAAATCTGATTCCCTCAATCATTTCCAAAAATTTGAATCCTTTAATCATTTCCAAAAATTTGAATTCTTCAATATTTCCTCAAAAATTTAAATTCTTCAGTTTTTTCCAAAATTTAATTGATTTCCCCAAAAAACTGAGTTTTTAAGACTTTCTCGAAAGTCACCTTGATCATTTGAAGGAAAAATATCTAATAGTTGATTGACTGTTATTATAAAAGTTGATTTCCTCAAAAATGGAACTTTTTGATTTTGTCCAAAAAATGTGATTATAAGTCCTCACATAAGTACAAAGTATATAATTCAATTTTATTCAAAAATATGAATTTTTTTTTTCATTAAAAAAATTGTTTGATTTTTAAAAAAATTCAATTTTCTTGAAAAGCCTGTCTTCGCAGTTTTTCCAATTCCACAAAAAATTGGAATCTTCAAACTTTCATTTGATTTTTCCAATTTTTTCAAAAAAAATTCATATCTTTCTCAAAAAAATTGAAGTTTTCAATTTTCATTGAAAAATTGTCAATACCAAAACATCATTCATTTTCAAAAAACCAAGTTTTGCGGAAATGCATACTTCAAAAATGTGCTTGCCTTTGACGATGGTATTGGGGAAGGGGAAGGCTCAATCAAAAATTTAAAATATTCGTTCAACAGGGGAGGAAGTTTACATCCAAAAACTCGTAAAAATTTCACGAAAGTTTGTACCGTCACATCACCAACACCATTCATCGACTCACGAAGGGTTGACGAACCTCGCGTTTTACGTATTTCGGTAGCGCCGAAAAAGGAATGCCGAATTCACACGTTCGATGTATGTACTTTTCGCTTCATTAAGCGGTTCTTTTTTTTTTTTGGCAATTTACTCGAGATAGAATATTTTTGCACCGCTGTTTCTAATTATATATATATATATATATATACACGTACTTAATAGCTCGACAGAATAAAACTTACAGCCCATAACAGTCTCGACAAAAGAGATCCGGCGATAGAAAAAATCCTTCACGAAAACACCGGTCACAAAGTAACCGATTTTTTTCCTCTCGTACGTAGGTGTAGAGGTACACTCTCGTCGTCAAGCAAAGAGAGAGAGAGAGAGAGAGAGAAAAAAGCGCAAAAAAAAGGGCAACCCGAATGGTTGTTGAAGACGATGCGATGCGACCCGGGTCCGTACTCCGTGTAGCACGTTACACGGTGCAGGGAGTATACGTATATTATTATGGTGGGAACAAAGTTACGAGACTTTTGTTTCTCTCGTCAACGTTACGGACGTTTAAGTTGGAATTCTTGGGCGCAAGATAGCTATTTGGAAAAATGTAAATGTAAATTTTTCCTAATGCCGTGTTTCGTTCTCAATGGCACCGTTATACCGTGCTCGGTGCGTTGTATTGAAATTCAAAAAAGACTGCTAAACAATAGCTGGCGCTCGTTTCACCATCCACGAGCTATATACGGTTTTCCCTCACGGGACATTTACTCAGCACTAAATTTTTTGCCGGCTCTTCTTAAAATATACTGCAAATAATTTATACTCCACAAGTGGCAAATACATGTAAATTCCATGGGGGGCGTTCCCGGCTCCTTTTCGCTATGCCACCCACACTCCGCACACTCGTCTATTTGGTAATTACGTTCAACATCGTTTATCGCAATCGAATCGATTTTTTTCATTTACCCACGTCGTCGCACATTTTAGCCAATTTTTCATCCCAGGTTCCATTTTTTTTTCAGGGTTCCCTCCAAAAAAAAAAAAACCAACCGAGATAGATAAATGAACCATAATAATGTCAGTCCGACTCGTGTACGATACGATAAAAAAAAAAGAAAAAAAATACATAAAACATACCCAGATTTAATATTATTTATCCGAAACACGCCAACTGAATATACGAGATTTTTTCTCTTCCATTTTTTACTCGCTTTTTCTCTCTATAGAATATATTACTTAAACTTATCGTATAGGAAAGAAAAACGCCATTCTTACCTGCTTTCCAGCGCGACTAGATCCATTTCCACGTCATCAGAAGTGGTATCTGCGAATACGAAACAAAAAATCGAAATTAATTCAAGCCGAAGGGCGGAAAAAAAGTGGCAGCTTTGTCGACGGTCAACGCGCGTACGTGTAGGAAGAGGAAATACGCGATTATTGACACAATCGAGCATTCAAACGTGATTATAATCGTCTTTGAAATGCTTCGCTGTTAGTAATTAAAGGCTTAATTTGTACCTATGATTGCTTCCTTGTAAACGAATACCTGAGGTTTATGGCATAGCTTTGGATTTCAAATTAAACCAGCCGAATGAGGAGAGCTCGTTCTGACATTCGTCTTGTGTCCTACACCTACGTCTATAGCTATATACGTGCACCCGCGAGGTGTTCCGTTTCCGCAAGTTGTTGCGTAAGGCGGGTTGTAAACGCGTGTAATTTTGGTAATCAAATCACGTCGATACGAGTCGTCTGTTTTCATTAGTATGTGCCATATGGTATGGTAGAGCTATGCGTGGACGAGACGACGCGACGTAGGTACAATTTCAACAAGCGTCTAAATTAAACATCTTTTTATGTCGGCCTCATCTGTAAATTTTTTGACGACGTTGCGTATACTACTATACGACTAGGTACGTACGTAGTACTCTTTGTAAGATACTTACGTTCTTATATACTACCTTTTTAGATATGTTTCAACGTTCTTGAAAGGTTTATAAGTTTACGTAGGTACTATCTGCGAGTAAGTAAATACTGCGCTGCGCTGCGTCGTGTCGTCAGTATAGTACGTAGATACTTTATAGTCGAGAGAACTTTTGGCCTGCGTCTGAGACTAGATAAGGTTGACGTTTCATTCGCAAGCTACTCTACGTCTCTCGTCTGCATTAAGCGGTGAAATAATGCCAGCAAATGTCAATTAAATTAATACCCAAGAAATTCACCATTTCGAATGAAAAACCCAGTACCTACTGGCAAAACGAGCTGGGCAAATGCGAATTTCGAGTCGATGGGAATTCTCAGAGCGGAGCGAATTATTTGGTGAGTAATTCGTACGATGTGCTTGGATTTACATATTCAGCATTGAAGGTAGAAATAAAGATGGGATTTTTTTTTTATTTGGATTTACAGCGGGTGGGCAAAAAGACGTACAGAATGAAATGTCGTTTGGAGCAGACAATGAATAAATTTGTTAGTTCACATGCTCAATATTGATCGAGTTGAGCATGCCTGGGATCGATTTTGACAGCGTTTTGAAAGCTTTAGGATCGTTTATGATATTTGTGAAAAATTTTAAATCATATTATTTGATGGATTCTAAAATATTTTGGATCGATTTCGACAGAATTTAAATTTTTGGGGACAACTTTGACGGAAGTGATCCAAGCAATTTTCAAATCCTTCACTCAAAACTATTCAAAGTGTAATTCAGAATTTTTTAAACCTGGTAAAATTCATAAATTTTCCCAAGTCTGTCGAAAGTGATCCCCAAATTCCGAAGTCTACCAGAATCGATCCCAGAAGTTTAAATTCTGTCGAAAGAGATCCCACAAAAATATCTATATGTTTATCGAAATTATTCAAAACATTTGTCCAAGTTTCAAGTCTGTCAAAAGTGAACTCAAGATTCCGAAGTCTATCAGAATTGATCGATCCCAGAAATTTCAATTCTGTCGAAAGCGATCCCAAAAATGTCTATATGTCTATCAAAATTACACGTATGTAGATATTCCAAACATTTTTCAAGTCTGTCGAAATCGATCTGAATATTCTGAGAAGTATCAAAGCTGATCCAAAAATTTTTCTAGTCTGTCGAAAGTTATCCTCAGATTCCCAAGATTGTGAAAATTGATCTTAGAAATTTCAAAGCTGTCAAAAATGATCTATAAAAAAAATTTATCATCTTCGCCAACGATCCAACAGTTCGAAGTCTGTCAAAATCTGTCACATAAACTTCCCAAGTCTCAAAACTGGATCCCTGAGTTTCCAACTGCATCAAAATTAATCCAAAACTTTCCAAGGTCTGCTGAAAATGATCTCAAGAAACCAGGAATTGAAATTCTGTTGAAAGCAATCCAAAATATTTTATGATGCTCACCAACGATCCAAAAGCTTTCAAAATCTATCAAAACATAATCCCAAAAATGTTGACGTTTGACGAAATTTGTCCCAGAAGTTTTGAATCTGTCAAATTTGATCCAAAAATTTCTCGAGTCCACCAAAAAGATCCGAAACTTTCTTTACTCTGTCAAAAACAATCCCAAAAATTGCCTCCTCAGCCAGAACCGTTTCAAGTACTCCCAAAGTTGGTCAAAAGCGATCTGAAAAAATTTTCCAGTGTTTCAAAAACGATTCGAAAGCTTTTACGTACAGTTAATGTGCAACCCAAAAAATTTTAGAGCAGGTGAAAATCGACGCGGAAATTCTAAAATCCAATAAAATTAGTCCAGAAATTTTCCAATCTGTCAAAAGTGATCACAAAATTCCAAACTGTGCCAAAATCGATCCCAAAAATCCAGTGTTTGTCAAGAGCGACCCCAAACTTCCCTTATAATCGGTTGAAAAAGATTCCTTTAGAATTTCTTTGCAACCAAAAGCTTTAAAAGCTTATCAAAATCGATCGCAAAAATTTTTCAAAATTTTTTGAATTGGTTTAGACAGACTTGGGATATTTTTGGATAATTTTTGACAGACATTAAATTTTTTCAATTCGACTTTGACAAGTATATCTACTGAATCATCTGTTAAGAATTTAAAAAATTTTGGGGATTGGTTTTGACAAACTGAGGTAGCTTTAGGATTGATTTTGCTGGACTTTGAATAAAATTTTTGAATCACTTTTGGCTAGGGTCATTATGATGAATTTAAATTTTTTTAAAAATTTCTTTCAACAGACTTGAAATTGAAACAGGTGGATAAATGAATGGACGGAGAGACAAAAATTTAGGTGAAAATCTAAAAAAAAAGGTAACAAATGCTGTAAAATTCTCGTATTCTAATTGGGAATCGTACCTCAACAATCAAGTACCGAAACTTTTGACCGAATTTTTCAATTCCCCCCAAAATTTTTCAGACCAAAGATTCTCAATTTTCTCACCAGCACCGTCACTCAAATACGATTATTCTCCTTCCACCGTCTTCCAAGCATCCTCCACTCCATCCATCACCTATCTACAATAAAAATCTAGCCGAAATAACGGCGATTTAAAAATTCATACGATCGTCGCTGTCACGAATCTTGCCTTGGACCGACAAGCGGCTCGCTTTTCAGTTTCCAGCTGAAAGATTTATTTCGCGACTTCACTAGACTTACTACATTGTATTTTAGATAATTTGACGAGCACGCTACGCCAACATAACTCAAAGATAAAAAAAACCACACCGTAAATATGAACGTACCTTCATCTTATACGTGTACGCGTACTCGTGCATATAAAGATGCCAGCGTCATGCCATATCATGCCACCAAAAGTAGACGGTGGCGGTGATGGGTAAAAAAAAAAATAAAAAAAAAATGGTAACGTCGGTGCATTAAATAATTCACCATTTCCCACATTTTATCTCGTTTCGCAGGTAACAGAGATGTAAAAATTTTCGCACTCGTAATTTACTTGGTCGAGTTAGGTATAAAGTATTGTAGGAACGCAATACGAAGAAGCACATGCTACGTTAGACTGTGAGAAGCATAATATAAGCAAAGGAATAGAAAAGACGATACGCGTTGTGAAATCGAATTTCATTATTACATTGCCGCATCCAGCTTATTACTTATTCATCGCTTTTCACTTGTGAGCAGGCAGTCGGAGTATAAGGTAGGTATCTGTACTCGCATACGGTAAGCTGGAGCGCAAGGGGGTGCGGGTGGCGCATAGAGGTAGATCAACCACATTCATTTTCAACGTATCACGTACAGACACATTCGCCAAATGCATTTAATAATTTATCTATACGCTACGACTACGTGTACACCGAACACCACACGAGCTGCGGTACAGCAGGTATGGCATATGGCATATCACTCTATCATAATGTGGGTAGCAGGTACTATAGGTACCATTCCAGGGCACATGTCGTATCAACAGTTTGTCATAGTTTATCGTATAGTAAGTATACACTCTCTGAAACCACATACCACGTATAACTCAAGTTCGGGCCGGCAACCATAACCCAACACTCTTCAGGGATGGTTCGCAGTAAAGATATTTGTGTAAAAATCATCGCAGATACTAGCGTTCGATACGTGCAATACAGCTCGAAACGCATTAAGAACTCATTTAAAAAGATCCCACTACCGGGATTACCGACCTTTTGGCATTAGCGAGATTTTCATATTAATGAGTAGCCGATGAACAATGAAATTAAGTTCGGTGATAATCTTCCGAGCTGTATAGCACTTATAGCTAGAGCTTCGTAGGTCTAGGTACGTACATCTACACCCAAGCTCGATCTCGGTAAAACTATAACGAGGTAGCGTTTTCATTACGTAGGTATATATACTTACAGTAGCTATCGGCCGCTGTTTGTGGAAGTATTTGAAGAAAGTAAACGGTATCCAAAGAATTAATTGGCAGCTTTAGTAGACTAGGATAAATCAGATCTCCGTTGTAATCGAACAAACGTATTTGGCTTGGCGATTCTAAATGCTTCGTCTCGACCAAGATATCTACACACGTTGGGGGAAAAAAAGAGGAAAGAAAACATCGTCGCATTAGTATGCCATCCGGAAACTGTACAGGGTACACAGATACGTATAGGTAGATACGGACCGAGTCGTTAAAATTGAAAAAAAATCTTTATTCGTGTCTTCGTTTTCGCTTTTGCGAGCGACTTTAAAGCTAAAGAGACGATTATATTAAGATGTATCTCCATCTCGAGCTTCATTAAGCCTTTCCCTCTAAATGGTACGAAAGGGTACCGTAAGCACCTACCTACGCTGTGTACGCTGATGGATCGTAAACGAAAGTAATTTTCGTTAACGGCATAAAAAATTAGTTAATTCTTTCAAAAAGCCCTGTCAACGTGTATTTCCTGCGAGCGTGTCGACGACTGCGACTGGATGCGAAAAAGAAAAAAAATTCCACGAATTCATTATTTATAGCTCTATATTGCCGAGTAAGCTCGAGTTCATTCGGTAATTATTTCGCAGACTGGATTATTGGATGATTTAGACGCCGATACGATTTTTGAAATTTTTTCCCAAAATTTGGAAATTTTCAAAAAATTTTCAAACTCTTGAGATGATTTATCGTGAGTCAATTTTTTAATCTGATAAGCAAAGAATTTAGGAAAACTTTTGGTGAAGTAGAATTTTTTAAATGGAGCAGTCAATTTTGAAGAACTTTCAATTCTGTGTGTATAGACAATAGACATATTAAAACTGAAATTCTTTTTTTTTTTAATGAAATTTTTCACTAAAACGACATTTTTTTTTACTAAAAATGACATTTTTCACTAAAAACAACATTTTTCACTGAAAATTACATTTTTCACTGAAAATTACATTTTTCACTGAAAATTACATTTCTCGCTGAAAATTACATTTCTCGCTGAAAATTACATTTTTCACTGAAAATGTAATTTTTCACTACAAATGACATTATTGCTGAAAAATTGTAATTTTTACAAAAAATTTATCAAAGAATTGATGAAATTGAATTTTTAAATTATTTTTTTGCACCCCTGGTTTTTTGAAACTCTGTTTAGAAATTCCAAGAAAACCAACCTGAACGAATGAAAAATCGAAAAATCATAAAATTTTCTCAAAACGGAAACGGTCATTTCACACCTGAAACTGTTTCGAAATCAACAAAAGTAAGTAAATGACGCTGGCAACGTGGCATCGTGCGTGAAAAAAAAGGAAAGCAAACCTATCCAACAGCAAAGAGATACGAGTATGTAATTGAAAAATATAAAAATTGCACTCAGTTGAAAAAAAAACCTTGTCAACATTTCCCGATTACAATCAATTCGATAACACTGCTGCCTGTGTAAAAGGTGAGAAATCTCTTAATCGAATTTTCCTTCCTCGGTAAACTGGCGGCAAAAGGTGGAAAATTTCATACCCCTTATACGAAGGAGCTAACGTGAGATTCGGCGAAAGAGCGGGTAAACAAATATACTCGTATAAACGTTGAGCATTTCGAGTAATCCCAGATTGGTTGTTTTTCTAAGCTATATGATCGTATTGCTCTGTTCCATCTGCTCGAGTTTTTTCCTCCCTTTCTTTCATACTATAATCCTATCTGCGCGAGTCTTTAGATTACTATAGAGTGAAAAAAATTGAAAATTTCCACCCATTACGATTCCTAAAGCTTATACAATATCTTACTGGCGAGCTTTTCGTTGCCAGTGTATATATTTCAATCGTCTGCGAGCGTTTCACGTTTTACTGCGTTAGATCGAAAATTACTGCAGAGTGTTTCCACGCACGCTGACGAGGGTTTCGGTTACTTTGAAAAGCGATGTAATAACGTGTGACGTATGGTACGTTACGTACGTATACGTCTACGTATCTCGGAGCCGGGCGTGAATTGCTCTTTCGCACGGAATTCGAAGAACGAGAACAAAACAAAAGTATATAAGTACTAATATGGCCGCAAAACTAGACGAATTCTTCGAAAGTAATCAAGCCGGCTTGTAATTACTGTAGAAACGGTCGACGTTGGCTGTACCGTGTATAAGATACGAGTATTAAGTTTAAAACGGCGATCGATGTTGGCACCTTTATGATAAAACTTTTGTCCGGGCGCGAATCAAAGTCTTAAAGAGAATTTGTCTGGCAGACACTGCACTGCCGAGTGACGTGACGACGCCTTGCGAAATTCTCGTTAAATGTAAATCGCAACTTTCATTAAAACTCCTTAACAATAAGGAGCTAAACATTGAAAAGGTATACGAGGGCGATCGCTACCGGTACGCAGGCGACGAGGAACACAGTAGGCCGAGCAAAAATCCTCTTCGGTATAAGAGAAAGTGTATAGGTACATATAGCCGAGAAAATTCTTCTTTTTAATAGCGCCTTATGAGAAAACGTTCGCCGTGACGTCGATCTATTACCGAGCAAATTCGCCTCGTAATGGAAATTTTATGAGCAAAGTTCTCAAACAAGACAGATTACATTTTATGGACCGGTAATTTCAATGAACAAAGTTGACAACGGTGTTTAAGCTCGCGCAGATTACGAACGCGACCCGGCCCATTTCCATAACGCAATTGGCAAATACCGAACGCCATACCCTTCTTTCATCGCTGTTCTGTTCATAAACCCCATGTATACTTAGTATCAACGCTTTCAGCAGTATCTATACGTAGAAGCAAAAAGTTTACTATTAATATTGAAAAATCAACCAGGCGGTTAACGTAAATTCACCATTTCACATGATACCTTTCGGAAAACTATAATAAAACGGTGCCAATTTTCAAATTTTATTAATACGCCCGAATGATACACGTGTCCATAAATTGGTCTCGTTTGCATATCCCTTGCACCACCATATATTCTCTCGTACTGACAGGGTGTGCCGGAAGGGTATCTCCGGCTAAGATAGGCGAATCTGCCAAAGAGCTACTTTTCTGAACTAACTATCAAACATTATTAAGAACACCAAAAAAAAATTTAGGGTGGATTTTCCACCTCCCACCCCACCTCCTCTTCCCCACAACCTTCAAAATTTCGAGGTTTCGTTGAAAACCCCATTTTGGTACTTGATAAACCAAAAATTTTGAAATTCATAATCATGGTAAATACGGGGAGAGGTAACAAAATTTTCAGAATTTTTTCAGATTTT
Organism: Paracoccus marginatus; assembly: GCA_900065295.1. Taxonomy (NCBI): domain Eukaryota; kingdom Metazoa; phylum Arthropoda; class Insecta; order Hemiptera; family Pseudococcidae; genus Paracoccus; species Paracoccus marginatus. The sequence continues at coordinate 2,933 of FIZT01026883.1, read as the reverse complement.
TTTTGCACTGCATTCTAGCCAAAAACCCACTCAGAAATTTTAAAATTGCCATAATTTCAAAACCAGAAAACATACAAATTTTTTCTTTTTGATACAGATTTGGGCCTACCTCAGCACAATATAGGGTAATTTTTTCAGATTTTTAGCTCAGGTGGGCCTTGATGACAAATGCATATTTGTGCCAAAATCTCAAATTTTAACGAAGCACGAAGGGGGGAATATTGGTCAAAAAAATTTCTGATGCCAAATTCTGATTCTACAGATCAAATTACCCCCATCTAGACACTTTTCGAGATAATTTTTGTAACACTTGAAAAATTCGATTTTCTTTTACATTTTCAGGGGGGGGGGGATGCTTTCAAAATCAAATTTTTCAAGTTTTTCCAAAACGACCGTGAAAAATGTCTAGATGGAGGTAATTTGACCCGCCAAGACCAAATCTGGCAATGAAATTTCCATTCGATCAATATTCACTCTTGTACCCCGGCAAATTCTTTGGGTAAAAATTCAATTTTTGGGAATTTTAGGCAAAACGGTCGCGAAAAAGAGGTATAAAGGGGTAAAATGACTCGCCTAATACGATTTCGAGATCAGTTTTTTTGATGGATGATGTTTACTACCAAAAATCAACGATTAGGAAAAAAAATTCTACTGGCTGAAAACTTAAAAAAATGTAAATTATACGAAATCCCATTTACCCGCATCCAATACTCTATACCTATCGTAACACGATTGCCTATCCTTACGTTTCAAGTAATTCGAAAATTACTCACCAAAAAATTGTTGAACCGAGCAAGATTTCGGTATAATTATCGACTGTATCGTCTGTCCGTCTTCTGTCACGAAACAAACGTCATTTTCACCGGCCATTCCACTGACATCGTCGCCAACCTGTAAACAGTCACACCAAATCTTACATTCGTGCAATCGCGTATACCTAGCTAAACTGACACAATCTGAACCACCTATGCTAGCAACACGAGAGACACCCCAGTATGTCTATGTACCCGAGAATACATATGGAAAATTCCTCTCGTATCCTTTTGAACAAGCTTACAAAGAAAATCGTAGGCAAACTTTGCAAAAGAAATTAACTCTATGTAAGTTGAACGCCCACCGCCGCCAAACATACTAATTTTTCGCATAGGATGTTATAAATACTCGTGTATATCTCGAAACAATAAACCACACACACGCACGTTTCGATTGAAAATTCAGACAAGTTCGAAGACCTCGGCATCGACCTCGACACTGCGGCGTGCCATGCAGCACTCAAACAAAAAAGTTTGCAAAATGAAAAAAAAAAAACTTATTCGTACCGATAATTGTATTCCCACTATACGAAGAGACGACTTGAAATTCATCGTGAAAATACGAGTGTACGTACTCGTAGCCAATGCCACCAGGCAGTGCGGCACTATACCGTACGTATTATTTCAATTCGCAAAACAGTAAATTACGACGATGTATTCTGAAAACGCAATTTCTTCAATAAAAAACTTTTTCGGTCGCGAATTTATTGAGGGGTTGGTTGTCTTTTCTGTGCACGAGAAAGGTGTAGTGATAACGGGAGGAGGGGGGTGCAGCCCAACTTGAAAAATGATGATAATTTTTAAAATTTGTTTTTTGTTTGGTAAGATCGTGCGAGTATGTACGAGTATGTTTTTTGGCGAGAAGATTTCAAGAGTGAAAAATTCGACGTTTATAGAAAACTTGGATTCGAAACGAGATTAAAATTTCAAAAATTTGATTGCTCGACATTTTCCACAAAATCAAAAAAAAATCATTTCGCAAAAAAACGAGTGATTCTCAATTTTTAAAATTTTAAAAAATTAAATTTTTCAAAATTTCTCACAAAAAGTGAAGAATTGAATCAAAAATGCTAGGCCTATACCTGATTGCTAATAGTTTGGAAAATGAAAAAAAAAAATTTAAATCAAAAATAATGTTTTTTTGGAAATCAAGTGCCTTGAAAAAAAAATCAAAAAAATGCAACATCCGTCATCTCAGTCCTGCCGACTCGAAACACTCGAGAAAAAATAGTTTTCAAGACGTTTCTAAAAATCAAACTCGCGGAAGAAATTTCGAGCCAGTTTTCCTCTAGGGAATGAAAAAATTTTGGTACGATTGGCAAAAAAGATACTGAATTCCTTTTCACCTGTCACAACTCGCGGTCCTTTTCTATCTCCAAACCAATGGACGCTAATCGACTGAAAACGCACTACAACCAATTCCCTTGCACGTACTTCGATCAATGAACGTCCATAAAATTTTGGCTCCGGACCGACACTCGCAGATTTTGGAAAAATCTGTCTCAATCGGTCAAGAGGGTCACCAATACGCATCGATTCCATTTATACGTCTGCTACAGTACACCTTTGTGGATTTTGAAGCATTTTTGATTAACTGGAAATTTCCAGAATTTGTTGGAGGCTCCAGAACGGCTCGAAACCACTTCTATTCGATTTGGAAAGTTGAAATTAAGGTGTAAACCAGGTTTCAGATTTTTTCGTCGAAGCGTTTGTATTTCGAGAATTTTTCATTTTCCTCAAAATCAAACGACTGGATAAAATTTTGGCCTGCACCTGACACTCTCAGATTTTGGAAAAACCATGGGGTTACCAATACGTACGATTGCATTTATAGACGTCAAACTTCACCTTGACGGATTTTAGAGCATTTTTTTGATCAACTGGAAATTTCCAAAATTTGCTGGAGGCTCCAGAACGGCTTGAAACCGCTTCCATTCGATCCAGAGGGTTGAATATAGGCTAAATACAAAATTTCAGACCTCTAGCTCAATTATGTGAAATTTTTTCCAAGTAGTCTGGTAGAAATGTAACCAAAAATGCCCTGACCTCAAACTAATAGGTACAACACGTTTTTTTGATTTATTATGTAGAAGAGGGTCTACTCTATCACATATCCAAAAG
>FIZT01026865.1:0-13425 GCA_900065295.1 Paracoccus marginatus | reverse complement strand
AGGAGAGGGGTGGGGGGCTAAAATTTTTACCACGTGGTTTTCAGACCATAAGAACCAAAATCCATCGGTTAGTTTCGAATTTCAGCTCAAGGGCATTTTCACCTATCTTATGCGCCGGTACCCTTTTTGTACTTGCAATTCTCACCAAAATTAAGATAGCTAAATGGAAAACTTGAACAATTATTCCAAGAAAAATTTTTAATCAACTTATTTTTTTTAAAACAATACAGTTGAAAAAAAATCTGAAAATTTGGTCATCTGTCTATTCAGAAAAAAGTTATCTCTGACTGATTCGTACAGAGAATCGTTTCTCCACAAAATCAGTTTCAAAAAATTATTTAAGAAAATATAGCTAAGCAAATTTAGTTTTCGACAAATTGTTATTCATTTTGAAAAAAAGTATGAAAAAAATTTCGTTGGCAAATTTTATGAAAACTCTTTTCAATGCAGTCCGTTTGATTACGAATTTTGAAACCAAAATAAAAAAATATATGAAGGTAGAACCCTATTTTTTTTTAAATCAATTTTTTATCAATTTTGAGAAAATTTGTTTTTTTCAAAAAAAAATTGTTTTGATTACTAATTTTTGACAAAATTTTGAGAAATTATTTATTAGAAAAATAAAAATTCAATTAGAAAAAAAGGTCAAAAAATTATCTTTGGATTTTTAGAACCAGTACAAAAAAAATATTTTAAAAAAATCTACGTAAAATTAAAATTGAAGAAATGATCAAGTCATCTACTTTTTTAAATTGAATTTTTTTGATGGCTATTTTTTAATGATTAATTTAATAATTTTAATTAAAAAATGGAATACCTGATTCAATTTTCAACAAAATCTCAACAAAACTGAGTTTTTGATTGGAATAGCAAATTATGCAAGTTCCAAGAATTTTCATTTCTCCTCAGTGCGGTTTACATTCCCCTCCGGCCTTTGAAAAATCAAAAATTCAAACCACAATACCACGACCAAAAAACAAAAAACCATTTCGACTAAAAAATGGCCACAATTAATAAAAATTCAAGGCGCAAATCAACGCCATATAAAAAGTCAGCAAATAACTGACCACCCATGCGAGATCGCTAACAGATTTCGGCAATCCCACCTCTATCGCAATTGTGTAAAATATTCTGCACTGGGTAAAAATCTTGAATATATTCAAAGCCTTGACAGGATCTGGTTTCGTTATAGTGTATGCAAACGCTACGAATATAAACAACGGGATATTTTCCAAGTCGTTCAAATGTGATCTAGAAACAATGTGGATTAAGTATTTTGGAAAAATGTCACGAAGTTGCCGATTTTCGAATAATGAATCACTTATACTTTCTGACTCGTTCGACATCTTTGTCGTTAAATTTCCATTCGGCGTCGGAGATTCCGAAGTATTTCTTTACCACTGGCAGATCTTCGGGGTTAATGAAAACCTATACAATGAGATATGAAGTGAATTTACCTACTTACCTACTTGGGAAGGGACAAGATAGCTAACGGGTTAAGGTCAAAAGCAATGAACGTATTAGGTACATACATGTGAGTACCTATACCATACTTACTTTTTTCCCAAATCTTTGTCTAGCCGTGAAGAACACCATGAATAAAACTTTGGCTACTAAAATACTCGAATAGTATAAAAATCCTTTTAAAACAGGATCTGTCAACATGATCTCGGCCATTTTTTCAAATTTCGAACGAGAAAATTCACTTCATGTCACTATAATGGGTAATTCTTGAAATGGCATATGAACGATGAAAATTTATAACTTACTTTGTGACGATTCATGTTAAGTTGGTCTACCTTGGAATAGAATAAATAAGTAATTATTTAATGAATATTCTCGGTTCTAAAATAATTTAGTTGTTTATTAAATTCGTGGAAGGAAACTACATGCCATTAAGTGAGAGTAGGTAATTATGAGTGCGGGTGCGATGTACATGCATACGTTTAAAAGTGAGTTGTGATTTGTGTAATAAATCGCTTCTTCTTTCTGGAATTTAGAAGTACTCGAAAGAAATGAAAAATAGGTTCTTTTGTGGTCGGTTTTTGTGAAAAAAAAAAAAAAAAAATGAAAAATATTTTCTTTAATGTTTTATTGCGAAAAAGATCTCCCATCAAATATCAAATTACGAAAAATGACTCTTTGATTTAGAAATACATTCTATAAAAATTTATCCAAAAAAAAACAAAAAAGATAGAAGTATGACGGAGAGAATGGATGGGATGGGATAGACAGTTGAAAAGTTCTACAATACTGATCAAGCGCATGCGAACTTGATTCCGCTGTAGATCATATACCACGTGACAACCTCGCCGGCGATGAAAGCGATTCCTCGAGCGGGTTGAGGAATCACATATATTGAGTAAACGAAGGTATGAGCTATTCTGGCGAAAGTGAATATTCGAAATAGTAAAATCGCCGTTTCCACTTCTGGATTAGTGAATATGTAGACGAATGCTATCGCTATGAAAATAGGTATGTTTTCGAGATCGTTCAAATGAGCTCTGAAATTAAAATGTGGCAATAAATTGTTTAAATTTTATGCTGATTGATTGGTGCGAATTTTTACCTTTTGATCCGTTCAATTTTATCTGAAATTTTTGCTAGATTTTGTTCATTCTTGGTTTCACTTTTTAATTCTTCGATTTTCTTTAAAAAATAAAATAAAATTGTTAAGAAATTCAATTTTACAGGCATTAGTTGGAGTAGGAATAGATCAAGTCATTTGGCCTCTGATGAATTTTTTTATTTGATCATTTTTTGTGTTCGACAGAATTGAACTTAAATCAAGTTTCATAAATTATTCAAAAAATCGAAATCTTGACAAACGAACGAATTGGAGTATAATTTGGATTTCAAGCATACGTACCAAAGAATATGTACCTAGACCTACTTATAGAGAATAGAAAAAAACTTCGACCTAAATTGCCCTCAATTATTTAGATGAAAAAGTGATGAAGAAAAGTTTTTTGAAGAATTGAGTACCACCCTTCTCCCCTCCTGCTAAAACCATAAAAATATTCCAACAAGTGTAAAACAATCTGGAAAATTCAAAATTCAAAAAAAATCCTCCGCTTTCACCAAAACTGTAACCATCATGGCTTTTTAAAATTTTTCAAGTCGAATTCAATGTCATTTTAGCGGTCTAAAAAATATTTTGAAAAATTCACAGCACTTTCTTTCAGTAAGTATCTTTATTCGTCTGCCAAGTTTGAGATGAATCGGTTAAAAATTCGATAAAATGACCCTCATCGTATCACTCCAGAGTCTTTAACTACTAGAAAAACACCATTTAATTTTTTTTTTCTTACTTTCGATTTTAATATCTGCCACGGCGCCAGCACATCCATAACCAACATCTTAGCCACCAAAATACACACATGGAATAGAAAAGTATTGAGCACTTGATCGTTAATATAAATTTCCAACATATTTGATCGAATCGATTAATTCACGGTTTAAAACTTTTTCCAAAATAACGTCTTGAACTAAGTATACAACTTCGGTCGCTTGTAGTGAGCTAGGTATAATAGGTAGGGATTCCTGGTGACGGATTAAAACCATACAAGTAATAACATAGAATGAAAAACTAAACGAAACTCGTTTTGCTTTTTACATTCTTAATAACCGTCATTTATTTTTACCTGTAATGGTGTTTGTTTAAATTGAAATTAAAACACGTTTTGAAAAAAATATGCCACTTAATCAAATCAATGCTAAAATTTTCTTCGAAATAGAAAATGGAGGTTCGTTTCGGTGAACCGAGGGGAATTATCTCAGCTGTTTTTAGATGTGCTAGAATTGAAAAAAACTCGTAGTCAATTTTTTGAACTCCGAATAGAGTTTTGGTTTGTATACTTACGAATAATAGATACAAACATTCGAATGCGACTATTATCCATTTTTTTATTCTTACCCTCATACCTATTTTCATGGCTAAGAAGTATTTTCAGCCTTTTTTTTTCATTTTTACAAAATTTTGAAAATATTGCTTCTAATTTTTGAAGATTTTTCCAATTTAATTTTTTTTTTTTTAATAATTACTTCTTACTAATTATCAAAAAAGTTTAATTAAAAAAAAAAAGAATTTTCTATGTAGTTGGCTTATAATTAATTTTAATATTTTTTTCGGTTGTTTTTTTTTTTAGAACTTTTCATTTTAAAAAAAAATTAATTTTTAAAAAATTTGCAGTTGTAGAATAATTTGTAATTTAAAAAAAATGATTTTTGAAAATTTTATTTTTCAAATTTATAATCTACAAAAAATTCAGTTTTGAAAAATTTCAAGTTTCGTGGAGAAAATGGTTTTTGAAGAATTTTCAATTTTTAAAGAAGCCATTTTTCTCAAAATCATTTCAATTTTCAAATAGTCTAAAAATGTAAGTTGGCACGTTATTTGTGGGTTGAAAAAAAAATTAATTTTTTTCATTTTCGAATAATTTTCAATTTTGCAAAAAAGTTGTATACGATTTACATTATTTTTTCCAGCCAGGAATGAAATCTTTGAAGGAGAACATAATGCGACGTAAGAATAATCAATGTGGAAGTGAAAGTTGATAAGAAATTAGTAATTTTTTTCGATAGCCCTTATCACAAATACAATTACGAACTACAATGTTGCAAAAAAACCTCGACATTTGATCCCAAGATAATGCACTTCGGTTGTTTCGTTTCGACTTTATGCACCTTACATTCGTACATCATCTATAAACTAGAATGCTTACACAGAAACTCGCTTCACGCGAAAAAAAAAACAAGGGTCATATCCTCGATGGCAGCGATTTATCCGCAATACAGTTAATAAGTACTTACGTTTAAAAAAATCGTACACAAAATGCGCAAAAAAAAACACGTGAATGAAGTAAATAACAAAACTCGTAAAATTTATTAAGTACTTTATGAGCAATATTCGGATTCGCAACAATCCATGTACAAAGTAGCTGCGGACGATCTAATCAATTAAAATATGAAAACTGGGTATAAAAATAGCGTCTTTTAATTAAAAACAAATACCTACGTTAATAATTACGTTTTTTAAAATAAAAATTAAAAAGCATTATCAAACACAAAAAACCAGGTAAATATCAAAATGAAAGTATACGAATTATTCGCAGGTCGCGTTACAGCGAAAGCTTATTTTTTAATTTTTTTCAAAGGCGTCGCAGTCAGTCTTGTTGTCGTCGTTCTTTTCACTGTCTTGTTAAATATCCCATTTGATAAGGTTATCACAAAAGAAAATAATTGCAATTGAACATCACTGAAATCAAAAAGATTTGATTAAGTGTTTTCCCCACACGTTGGTGAATGCTCGGAGACAGACTTACCAAACTTTAGTAACCGGTTTGGCTTCATTCGCACTGATTATAAATAAAGGGAATAATATCGAGAATACGCAAGCGCTGAAAATACAGTAATACATATTAACGATAAGAAAAAATAAAAGAGAAAAATGACCAAATTATCAATCGAGATATTTACCTAACAATATAGGATTGAGGAAGAGCTGTCAGTACAGACAGTGGTAACCCAAAACCGACAAAATATGGCCAATTTGCTTCGATGAAAAGCAACCGTTTATGTAGTTCCCATCCCAGTTTACACCATTTATATTCGAAGGCATATAACGAATATAACATGCACATATGCACAACACCGAGTATTTCTCCTAGATGAGCGATTGGAAACAAACTCACGACCATGGCCTGTAAACAATTCAACTCGATTAGGAACTATTCCTCCATTGAATGTTGATTATTTGTAAAATAAAGTTCGCTTACTTGTAATAAAAATAACGTTTGGATTACCAAACTGAACAATGAATCAGCAATAAATTTACTGCAACTAGAAAAATAATGTGAACGCCCTTGAGTGCACCAAAAAGCTGAATCGGCTATGTCCTGAAAAAATGTGTATATATTTTTTCAATGTCAGAGGGAAAATAATGAAAGGGGAGTTGGACAGATGATCGTTTACCTGAAACCATAACGTATTGACAATTTTGCTTAATAAGAATAAAGGCATGACCCATAATGTGCTGAATATCCAGTACAACACTGGTGTCGTCCAAGACCATACGGTACTAGCCACCGTAGAACGGCCGAGTAGTGAGATTAATAAATAGTTCAGACATGGTAGTAGCATGTATTCGAATAAGATTAAACTTAACCAAAATACTCCGCCGTTTAAGCCACAACATTGAATGATTCTTTTCAATACTTTCGGATTCCTGACAATGAAAAAGCATCGTAAGATTAATCAGATACTAATTCAGTCATTCCGTACGTAGGTATTCAGCGATGCTAAACTTACTTAACATTAGGAGACTGTACAGATTTTTTTTTACGGGAAGAATCGGTTCGCTTGATTCGTTCTGATGCTGCGACTTTCTCACTTATTTTGCCATCTAGATAGAATAGAGATACGGCTCCTTTTACACTATCGATAGAACCCTTCAAAAAGGCTCTAATAACGGCCTATGAACATTTGAGAGATTAGATAAAGCGTAGTGCGATGGGTTTCTAATCGAAGGTACTTGTATCTATACTTACATATATTTTGTTGATTTCCATTTAAATGCACATGATACAACCGATTAGTTAATATGAGAGGAGAGAGCTTAACTACAACTTAAAGCTAATATTTTGTTTAAAAAAAAAACACGAAAATTATTATCAAAAAGTTTACTGCCAAAATATCATAACATTCACAAAATCATGTTGCCAACTCATTTTTTATGTGCGTTTAGAAATAATGTGCGTTCATCTGCTTACGTGGTGGCATTACTGAATGTTTTCCATTGTAGGAGCGCTAGTGAACCATATTTGCGTGAGTGACGTCACAAAAATTTCTCCCCCCATGAAACTTTTGGATTCAGATAAAATAGATAATTGTTTATACATTAGTTTGAAAAAATTTGTAAGTTTTGTGTTGCATTTTCGATAATATTTTAGTTTTTCTTGCTAATTAATGAATTATCAGTGTATTTAAAATTACATTTGTAGTCATCTTCATCGATTAAATAACTGCTGGGTTTCAACTAGCCTCTTCTATGTCATCCGGCGAGTTATCAACGATTGAAAAATGAATTTAGAACTATTAGGTATGTATGGAAATCTACGCATTTTACTCGTAAAATCTTTTGTTTAACCATTCATAATGTAACCATCTTTGTGTTTCTCTTCTCTAGAATCATTCGGACAGAATTATCCAGAAGTGAGTGTCGTATCTCAGAACTGTATCCTTAATTTCACCGGTCATCTAAACTAACACAATCAATCTTATCAATTTTCGCAGGAATTTGATGGCACCTTAGATTGTGTTTCGTTAGCAGTAACATGTTCATTCAATAGAAGAGGAACATTGCTCGCAGTAGGATGTAATGATGGTCGGATCGTAATTTGGGATTTTTTGACCAGAGGAATAGCCAAAATAATTTCCGCTCATATGCACCCTGTGTGTTCAATAAGGTAATTTGTAAGTTGACTGTAGGTTTTGGACTAAACCACGGTATTCACTTCGCTTCTTTTTACTTCAGTTGGTCTAGAAATGGATGCAAGTTGTTGAGCGCATCGACTGATAACAATGTTTGTATTTGGGATGTGTTATCCGGCGAATGTGAGCAACGTTATCGCTTTCCGTCTCCCGTTTTAAAGGTTCGAATCTTTTTAGTTTTTTATGATTTTCTTACTTTGGAAGTTTGGAATATGAAACTAATTTGTGGTTTAAAATTAGGTTCAGTTTCACCCGAGGAACGATAAATTGTTTTTAGTTTGTCCGATGAAACATGCTTCTGTTCTTGTTGATTTAGATGGCGAACATCAGATGATTCCTACCGATGACGATGTAATTTTAGTCAACTTATTTGTACAGTTTTCTTGTTTTCTCAACAGTAAATTCAATGTTGAATGATTTTTTTCAGTCTGATTTACAAATAGTTGCTTCATTCGATCGTCGAGGCTTACATATTTATACCGGAAACGGCAAAGGCAAAGTAGTTGTGCTAACGTGTCCCAAATTAGAAGTAAAATCTTCTTTTAAAATCAACAGTGGTAGCGGCACTGCTGTCAAAAGTATCGAATTTGCTCGACGAGGAGAGTAAGTAATCGAATTTTGTAGATTTTGTGTGCTGTCCAATTGACTAACGTGATCGACTTTTTGTTAGGTTTGTCTTGTTTAATTGTTCTGATCGTGTCGTTCGTGTTTACAATTCCGAACATATTTCTAAAACTGGAAAAGATGGCGAAGTTGAACCTATTCAGAAATTACAAGATTTAGTCAACAGGTTAGAAATTCGTCGTAAAAAATATTTGTGATATCTTTATCATTTTTACTGTATGTTGCTGTTGTTATTTTTATTTAGAACTATGTGGAAAAAATGTTGCTTCTCCGGAGACGGCGAATACGTCTGTGCTGGATCAGCCAGACAGCACGCTTTATACATTTGGGAAAAAAGTATCGGAAACTTGGTAAAAATTCTTCACGGTATGAAAGGAGAGCTACTCTTAGACGTCGTGGTAATTATAGCCGTCTTAAATCTTACACTTGACACGGTAATCCGATATTAAATCGAAAATTCCTTAGTGGCATCCTGTCCGGCCCATCATAGCGAGTATTTCAAACGGAGTTGTTTCCATTTGGGCCCAAAATCAAGTTGAAAACTGGTCCGCTTTCGCTCCAGATTTCAAAGAGCTCGACGAAAATGTAGAATACGAAGAAAGAGAATCGGAATTCGATCTAAGTGATGAAGATAAATCGGTTACCGCGGGCCCGGAAACCAGAGATGAAGATGTTGAGGTATGTACAATCATCTAGACGTGTGGTTTGAACCGTTTCGTCGGTGGCATTAAATCGAGAATTTATTTACAGATCGACGTTACTACGGTGGAAAATATACTGGCGTTTTGTAGCTCGGATGAAGAAGACGAAGACAACAATGTCTTACAATTTTTACCTATTGCTCCGGAAGTCGAAGATCCTGAAGATAGTGGTCCTCCAGCCGCCCCTAGTGGTCGAGATTCGCCTCCGGCTAAAAGACCCAAGTATAAATCGTACGATATTCGCTTGGAAGGTACACCTTCGGATGGTAAGCGGAATAGTATTTTGAAAAGAAAAATCGCCGATGGTGGAAATTAAAAAATGGTATTTTAAATTTTCATTTTTCTTTTTTTTCAGAACCACATCCTCTTCTCAACCCTCGCTCTAAAGACAAACCTACTGCTACTGGTAAAAAAGGAAGCGGAAAACGGATATCAAAATGAAGACTTTTTTGAATTAATTTGTGTGTGAACTTTTTTTATTATTTATTTCGCTGAAGAATGATGTGTATTTTCAATCTACTGATGACTGATGAGCAGATGGCCGACCGTATCGTCAAGATGTAATGTTCTTTTTAGTATCGATGTAACTTTTTTTTGAATTAATTTTTCGATTCGCTGAATTTTTGTATTTTTTTATGCATTATTTTTTCTTTCTCAACGTGGAATGCCGCACGATCACAATCGAATAAATAATAATACTGCAGGTTGACGTACCGTTATCATTATTCAATCTAGTAATCTTTACATTACCTTTTAAAAAATGTAACTTAAGCTGGAAGTTTCTAAATGAATAAATTCTTGACGTCATTTTTCCAGCGGTTACTCTATTGTAATTATTTAATCGACGTACAAATGCATTTATGACATTCGTAAGTATTCGTTTTCGATTAAAAGTCATCTTAACGTTTCACTACATAACTAGTTCCATAACTACTTTTTCCTTCAACTTGACAAAGTAGAAATACACCCATTTATGTCTGCCACCGAACGCTATACATAATTTCTCCGTAGCAATTAATTTTTTTCTCGTTGTTCTTGATTAGATTCGTAAATGGTATTAGTTTATTAGTTCACCCAGCCCTAACCGTAAATCCCTCCACTACTTAAGGTTAAAGACAACACGTGTTCGGTTTGATTTACGTTCGTAAATCCGTAACATGTTCAAACCAGTTTTTCCACACAAATGGAAAGAACGACGCGATCTCGCTGTATATACTTTTTATCAGTCGAGTTTTGTTTCACTTTTAGTCCATCTCTGTTACCTACATTTTACTTTTCATTTCATCGTTTTTTTTCTCGCATTATGATTTATGTGTTTGTGTAGTGTTCGGTTTTGTCATTTTTGATTCAAAAATGTGTAATTTATTTTTCACTATTTTTCATCGTAAAAAACCCAATTCAAGATATGATTTTTGTAATGTTGTGTTGAGTGATTTGTACGTTGGGTAGCTGCGAATATGAACATATTTGTGTCAATAAGGTTTAATCAAGAGTGAAAAATGCGATGGATATCTCGATTGATAGTATTTTCATCGGTTTTTATTTTATATCTTATTATAGGTAATGTATTAATTTTTTTTATAAATTTTTTTCATCCCGAACAGTTGCAATTTGACAGAGGAAAAATTTTTGATAAGTGTTTGAGGATTTTTAAAATTGGTTTGACAAAAGAGAGAACAATGGTAATGTACCTATAGAATAATTTTTTTTTTAAATCTACATTGGTTACAAGAATTATCTCATTTCTGTTGCTTCTGGAGGCCTGCATCTGCTGGATTATGGATACGGATTACGGATTACGCCTTCGTTCATGCTCACAGCGACTAAAAAAAAAAAAGGGAAATAAACCATCAGTAAAATAATACAATCGTTTACCATACACTTTACACCATTCATGATTATGAACAATAGAACTGCATAAGTAAAGCCATACATGGCAAGTATTTGCTTTATGAATACGATAATTCGTCTCAGTCGATGAATGGATACGTGTTTACGGTATTTTACTTGATTCACATACAATACCTAACTCATTTTGCACTTCGGTTCATTCGTTAAAATTGCTAATTTTTTTTTATTTTCTGCCTATCATTTACTTACGATGTAATCATTCTACAATCCACTTACAAAGGTGCTGATATAGCTGGACTGGTTTGTGTGAAATTGATCAAAATGTACCCGAGAGGTGTATTTTTCACTCGCGTAAACTTTCGGTTTTTATTGTCCCGGCGTATTTTTCATGTTTAGGTATTTGCGATTATTCGGGTAATTTAATTCACGATTTTGATAACAAAAAGAACGGAGTTCATTCTTAATCTTTCATTACTAAACTGCGACCGAACTGAACTGATTATAAATAATTTTTTATTGTTTGAATTGAATGTATTTCGATAATATTTGATGATAAAATTTCAATAGTGAAGGTGGGGTGTTGAGGTGGGTGGACGCGGAGCTAAGGGTTGTAAATTTTAGCAAAAATGACGATTGGCAACACTGTTGTATTACATTTTGATTTCGATTCTATTTTCCAGCAACAAACAAACCTTTTCTCGAGTCGAACCGCCATTTTGTTTGAACTTGAAAGCGTCGCGTCGGAATTTTTGCATGAGCAATAAAGAATTGAGTATGAATAAACAAGGTGCCTTTGTTGTGTTGTGTTCAGTTGTGTCATGGAAATTTCGGAAAAGTGGTAAATTAATTTTGTTTTAATTGTGTGGCGGGAACGAAAATATTTATGTTAGGTATTTGAAATTACTTCAGTTGAATACATAAAACGTAAATATCAAATCAAAAGAGTGGTGTGTGTTCCAATTTCCAAAGTCGTGTTTACTTATGCTCGTGGTCGGTGTTACGTCGTATTTGTGTTTTCTTCCGGACGAAATTTTACATCCCCGGTTTCCGATCATGTGGTAAGAATTGCATTAATTCGTTAGTTTATCTTATCTAAATACAGTAATGGCTGCTTAGGCAGGGAAATACACCCATTCGCATCGTCAAATGAACCGATTACGTTCCGTTGAAGTGTACGATACGCGGATGATTCGTCGATATTTACTGCTTGCTACTTCTTCGCATCGTAAATCTTAGCACGAATTATTGCAACCGTTATTTCGAGCTAATTACCGGTATTAAAATTGAGCAGCAGGAAAATACGTTGTCAGTTTTTAATCACCACCCGATAACAATGGTGCTTTTACTTTTTGTCGCCTTGTGATCATTGTTCCAAATGTGCAATTTAAACACAACGCAGTCGCGTTTTTCGTCTGCAATTGAAAACCGGCGCGGCGACGGTGAAGGTTCAAAGATTTCGAACAATCGGTTAGGATTATTGTATAGATTTTTTACTTTAACCGTAGGTGTAGTGCATGGGTCTGGATCTGGACAGTGTTATGTTACTTGCTCGAAAAACAGAATCGAAATAACTTTCACTTTCGATAAGTTCGATAATTTTGCATTTTATAAACGTCTGTAAGCTGCGACTGCGGTATTACGTAGACAACGAGTACCATATAATTACGACAGTTTACCGGTAACACGCCGAACGTGACTTTCGTTTTGACCTTTTGCGAGTTTTTTATATTATTCATGATCAAGTTCACGACTGTGTGATTTACGCGGCACGAGAAATTTCAGCCTTGGTGAATGGTCAGTGCAGGCACGATGGCTCCGGTGTGTATCTGTCTCTTCGTTTTGATCATGAATACATACCTACATTCAATTCAAACCATTCATACGCGAAATTTTTACTCCAACTTTTCCACGTGCGTAGCACGTATATAAGAAAGTATCTCGAGCGCGTGCGACCAACATTACGCTTCCAGTTCCATCGTTATTCTCATACTTTTTTCTAATACTTCAACGAGCTCTCATTGTCTTGAGGGAATTTCGCGAACTTTGATTCTTGTGGGATGAAAAACACATGTGTAAAAATGTACGCGCGACTTTTTCTTTTTTTTTGCAAACCGAGCAAATTACATAGATTGTGTGTGTAGCTGAGTTGCGTATCGTACCTACATCAAGTGTCTAATTTCCGTGTAGGTATTTAACTCGTATTAGAAAATATGTATACCGGTTGGGTATTAGTTTTCGTATGAGAACGTGCTTGAAAAAGACATTTATTATATATTTACGCTTTGATGATTTGAATCATTAAACTGTGACTTATGTTTAGATAATCTGTGCACCGTGTGGGTTGTAACTTGTATATTAAGAATTTTAGTAGGTAATATTTTTTTGAGCGTGTAAAAAGTGTGATTGGTGTGATGCGAGCTGGAAAAAAATTATTTCAAGTAAAGGAAATTGTTCAAAAAATATTTATATTATTTTTACACGAACTTTATAAGAATTTCTGAACGGCTGGATTGTATTCTACTTGTACAGAATAATCTACCCAACATTCTGCCAAAAGTTACCCTACGTAGCGTATGGACTACCCTTACCGAAGGTCAAGAACCTTTGCGGATATACTCATTTAGCATCAGCGTCGAAATAAAGGATTGGAGAAGAAAAAGTAGTGAACTAAAAATTGTTTCTAAACACGACTAGGTCAGTGGCAGTCATTGGAAGCAAAACGAATTTTGGTTTTGCTTTTGGTTTTGCTTTTGGTTTT
>FIZT01026857.1:0-10689 GCA_900065295.1 Paracoccus marginatus | reverse complement strand
ATGTCCCCCACTCAAAGTAAACCACCTCACCGAATTTGGTCAAAATCCAAGGTATGTTTTTTATTTCACTCCACCCTAACCTACATAGACGACAATTTTCTAAAATAAAATTTAACGATGTCACAAATATCAAATCATTCAAAATTATTTTTATAATTTTGCAACAGTAAATTTTTGGACTCCCCCCCCCCATTTTTTTAAATTTTTTGAAATGAGAAAAAATTTGAAAATTTAGAAAAACAAAAATTGTCAAAAAATTAGGAAAATATGAAAAGTTAAAAATACGTGTATGAAATAAAAAAAATTGATCAAAAATTTTCAAAATATTGGAAATTCTCAAAAAATTGGTAAAAATGTCTTTGATAGAAATAATTGAATTTTTTACAAAAATTGAGAAAGTCTCAAAAATTGAAGATGAAAAAAAAATTAAAATTTTTCAAAGTCACATGGTCAGTTCTTGAATTTCTTTGAGTAAAAATAATTGAAAAATTGAAAAAAAATCGAGAATTCCAAAAACTTGAAGAAAATTCAATTTTTCAAGAATTGTTCAAAGTTGAAAAATTTTAGAAATTCTCAAAAAGTCAGTAAAAATTGGAAACTTTCTTTGATTATTTTCTTCAAAGTTCAAAAAATTCTCAAATTTTGAATTTTTCGTGGATAAAAAATAAAACCAAACGCAAAGGAAAAATTGAAAAATTCTCAAAAAATTAGTTGAAACAAAAAATTTTTCAAAAACTGGAAATTAATAAAAATGAAAATCTTGAACACTTTAATTTTTTTCAGCTCAAAAATTCTATAAAAAAAAACAAAAACCAAGTAAAAAGTAGGTAATTGAAAATTGAAAATATTTTTTGATCTGCTGACGCGTTCAGAATTTGACGTAAAAAATCAAAAAAAAAAAAATTATGGGGTGTTTGAAAATATTAAAAAAAGTTTCCAAACTCAGAGAGCTTCCAAAAA
The DNA here is from genome assembly GCA_900065295.1 of Paracoccus marginatus. Classification (NCBI taxonomy): domain Eukaryota; kingdom Metazoa; phylum Arthropoda; class Insecta; order Hemiptera; family Pseudococcidae; genus Paracoccus; species Paracoccus marginatus. The sequence continues at coordinate 9,729 of FIZT01026857.1, read as the reverse complement.
TTAAACAAAAAAAATTCGATCAAATGAAGTCTAAGATTTGACATAGAGAATTCTAAAAAAGATTTCAAAATATTCAATCCGGAAGTACCTGTTTCGATTCCTAACACCACCACCCCCCCCCCCCAGCTCCACTTCAGCCTCACAACATGTTCCAAAAAATCCAAACTCCGATATCTCACTCACCAGGAACACATTCGAATCTCATTATCAAATCTCAATCTGCCCACACCCCACAGCCCATACGTATTGAAATAACAATCATCGTAATCCTACTCGAATTCTCCTGATTCTGGTGCCGTCGTCGATTGTCGGTTAAGTTAAAGTAAAGCTCTTTCTAACAATATTATTAATCATTATCTATGCATTCCTTTTGGTTTTATTACCGCGGGCATTCGATTTCGATTTATATGTCACGATGATTCACGCGGCGAATCGTTTAACGATTTCATTTTTCTCATCGAATTCTCTCTCGTCTCGTCTCGACCAGCGCCATCGCCATCGTTTCAAGTCGAAGGTACGTATGTACATATATGAAACCGTATACCTGCTTCGAGATTATATTGTCTTTTCTTTCCTCTTTTATGACGAAGACGATGGATTGCAAACGTGCCTGGTGGATTGAGGTTTTTTTCACTTTGTTTGTGGCTTATTTTTTTTTTCTTCTAAATATTTATCCGTTATGGTATTAGTTTTCGAAGACGTTTCCGCCGCATTGTTTTCTTTCATCGGTGTTTGTGCATATTATCTTATGGTTAGTTTAGTACTTTATACAACGATGATTAAATTGGATAATTTTTCCATTTCGATGTTGTAATAATATTGGACCTGTTAGTTTCTAATTTCTTTTCCCTGATTCCTATGAACGAAACAAAGTCCTGGAAAATATTCACCATCGCCATTTTCAAGTTCTGACCCATCAGACATTCCAGAAAAAATTCCAAAAAAATCATCATCTTTATCCTCGACTTCATATCCGGGAACAAAGAAAGGCACATTTTTACTACTTCTGCAGAGCCTACATTTTTCACAGGCATAGACAGATGATTAGAAAATTCGAATAATTCGAACGACGGACGCGTCGTTCTAGTACGTATCCTATACCTACAGTCACAGATTCCCATGCACATCGAACATCACTCCGGCGGAATCATCTCCAAGAAAGTAGACTACGGTATACCGAGCATGGTAATTAACCACTCGATGCATCTGGCGCTGGCACCGCTGATGAACGAACAATCACACCCAAAACGCTGGCCGTTGGAGCGTGAAAAATTGACCACAGTATAATTTGGGCCTTTGGCCGGCTGCGTGTACTCGGAACTTGCCGCGAGTATGCGTACAGGACCGAGCACGTTCACCACGATTCGCATCAGTCATCTAGTAATTACGATTAATACAGAATCACGATTTTAAAATGACATAACTCTCTGTGCCCGGTTAACAATAGAATCGCTAATTACGGGCAACTGCGAAACTGATACCAGCTATGTGACCGGCTCAGCCAGCCAGCCACCTCTCTCGGTACATACAGTTGGCAATTTTTTTCTATGTATACCATAGAGTGATGATTTGCAACCGAGATAAGGAGGTAGAAAAACAATTTCAATACACGCAAAACGATCGTTAGACTCTGGTTAATTATCCATCTATACGACAAGGTGCTCAGTTTGCCTTCCAATTGGTCTGTAGGTACGTACGTAAATCTGATCTGAATACGTGGTATCGTTAGCTGGGCGAAATTGCGTCACAATACAAGGTGTCAGAGACTGATAAAACGAAATAATTTTTCAAACGGTCGCATTTTTTCTCTCTTTTTTTTTGCAATGATCTTGAGAAATTATTCAATCGCATTGCGTAGGCCGTAAAATATGCCACGAATCTGGTTAAATACCTAATAAAATGCCATCGTATAAGTATTTCAAGATCAATAACCGTATTAATAGAAAATTTATACATGAGAACACGGCAGCTCTTTTTCCACACATTGCATTGCATAAATCTCGTACCGCAGCATATCAGCGCATCGATGATCGGACAGCATCGCTGCATCGTTTCGTAATACGTACAATTTAAACACGAGATAAATATTCCATTAGTAAACCGTGTATCGTAGAAGTACGCGCACGTAAGGATCGCGTGAGACCATTTTCTTTACACGTCGCGTCGTCGTATTGAAATGCAGAAGAAGAAAAAAAGGGAAGTGCGGTTTATTTCATTACGCGAAGCTGGCAAACGTGCATATAAAAGACTGACCCACTGACTTATAATAAATTTACTCGTTCGATAGTTTTCCTGAATTGTAATGGTCAATTGAAACGTAACAAGTGAATAATTTATGCACGTCGCATTCTCTCGTATACGTACGTACGTTTACAACGCACTCGAATCGAAACTGACGACCGACGCGACGAGAGAAGCGCAGCGACCGCTTGTGTATGATCGCAGATGTTTAAAAAATGGCTAATTCTTTCGTCACGTTTTAATCACATCTTCGGTAACGAGATCGAGATCGAGTCTCTGTGTAATATTAAGTCATTACGAATTTAGCTCGCAGCTGCCTCCGCCTTTGCCTTTGCCTTCGCCATACGTAGGTATACATAATCGTTTAACAATAGCCTAGCTGTGGAACCTCATTCGAACCATTTCCGGCCTCTTATTTTCCTTAAACTCCGATGCTGGTGGACTGGAAAAGCAAGGTCAACGTATCGCCGTGCGCGATGACAGTGACAGTGATTAAAGAGATTATAATATTTTAATAATTTTTTTCTATAATTCTCGGCACAACAACAACAACAACTGAAAATCATTCGAGCCAAACTGTCGTCTTATTCATCTCTATCAACACGTTGATAATCGTTATTTTTCCATTCGACTGAGGCGGTTTTGTGCACGAGACACAGTCGAGTCGAGGATGCAGAGCTCTGCTGAATGTGTATAGTCAACAGGCGGTATTCGTCGTAGGAGACGTTAAATAAGCCCCAGATATTCACGTACCCAAAAAAAAAAAAAGATGAAAAGTAAACTCGACTAGGATTCGAGAAAATCCATCTTGAAGGCGACCATTGTCGGTTGCACGATAAAGACACAGACGTCAGAAAAATTGGAAGTGGAACGATGAGCAAATGCAGCAAACCTACATAGTTTGAGATATACATACACAGTATATAGCAGACGCGAAGGCATAACTCGATTATGTCACCGGTGCAACCCAATTTGCACTTGAATAGAACCATACTGGACTGATAATACGAGTATGAAATGTATTAGAACCAGAGTACCAGTATAACTTAACCTAAAAGCAACAAAGATGAAAGAAGGTAGACTGGTTGTGTCATTCCGATTGTACTGGTCAATATAATTTGACTTATTTCCTGCTTCTTTTTTTTTTTTTACGTTTAACTCGTCGTGAAATGAATGAACTATGTTGTAAGAGGGATTAAAATAATGTAAAGAAAGATTTCTAGGTCAATACGAATCGCAGTAAAGCGGATTCTGTAGGACTGATATTTTTCGATTTTTTACTCGCGAAATTTTTCGTACACAGGAGAAGATGGCATTTGAGGGTACATTGATAAAATTTCTAGTAGAAATTTTATCATAAATTATCAAATTTTCAATTTTTATTCAGAAAAAATCTAATCATAGGGAATTTTTAAACTGTACCTAGGTAGTTATGTAGGAAATTTGCAAACGTTCACAGTTCAGATAATTTGCGATTCTTCAATCATTTTTAAATTCCAAAATACATTATTTACTCGCACTTTTTCAGAAATTTTTCATTTTGTATAAAATTTTCAATTTCAAAAAAATTGAAAAAAAAAATTATTTTTTAAAATTTTTTCCAATTTCCAAGAAAACTGCAATCTAAAAAAAATTCACATTTTTCAAAATATTTTTCATTTTTTTAAAATTCTGAATTTTTTAAAATTTTCAATTTTCGCCGGCATCAAAGCGAAATTCTGAAGAAAAAAAATGCCTTCAGTTACTTTTTTCGAAAGAAAAGTGACCAAAAAATAACCAAACAGTAACCAAAATACAATTTTTTCGGGGAGGGGGAAGGAGGATTTATGGCAGTTTTCATGGGAGTGCAATTTTTTGGCAGTTTTCCACAATAATTTCAAAGATGAATCAAATGAAACTAACATAGGCGTCATCGGACCATCAGAGTGACTTTTTATACGTGAAAAGAGACCAAAAGTGGCTTCAGGCAAAAAAAGTGACAAACACCCTAAAAAAGTTACTCGCTTTGATGCCTGAATTTTTAGGGGCTATGCAGCATTGCGCTATGCTTGCAAAATTTACCATTTTCCAAAAAATATCAATTTTTGAAAATTTCAATTTTTTAGGATGTTTTTAAATTTTTAAAAAATTTTCAGCTTTGGTTTTCAAAAAATTGGCAATTTCATAGGAATTAAAATTTTTCAATAATTTTAAAAAAACAAAAAAATTTACATTTTGCAATAGTTTTTAGAAAATTTTTCATCTCAAAAATAGCTCTGGTTTTTAGAAAATTTTTGAGTTTCAATAAATTGCAATTTTGGAAAATTGGTAACTTTTTTAAAAATTCATATTTGAAAATTTTTTCATTCTCAATTAGTGGCCAATCTTCCAAAGATTCAAATTTTTCAATTATATTTTAGGAATTTTTGGATCTTTTAAATTTTCAAATTTTCAGAGGTGAGTAAGTACCTATTGCATTGTAAAACTTTTAAAAAATTCGCAATTTCCGAAATTTTTTTTTAGAAATTTTAATTTTTCAAGGTATTTTTCAATTCTTAAAAAATTTGCAGTTTTCAAAAAATTGACCATTTTTTTCAAAGTTTAATTTTTTAGGGGGGGGGGGGGGTTAAATTCATTTTCAAAAAATTCTTACTTTTTGGGGAATTTTTTATTTAAAAAAATTTTCAACTTTCAAGAAACCTCTTATTGTTAAAAAATTTACAACTTTTGGGACAACTTTATTTTACAGAAATTTTGTTATTTTGTGGAAAACTGCAATTTTCAAGAAATTCGCAGTTTTTAAAAATTTTCAAAATAATAAAAAATTTCTTCAAATTTTTCTTTAAATTTTGTGCCCTACGAAGCTACGTAAAAAGGAAGATGAGATAAATCATCCAAAAGTAAACGAATAAAGCCATCACGTGAAAAAAAATCAATCAGTCAATCACCCAATTCATCCAATCTAATCGGTTATCTCAACCCAATAAAAGCACATCCAAATTTTCACTCGAGCACACGACACGACGACGAAAACCATCTCGTATACGTGCGATTATTTCTCGTGAAAATTCATCCAATCTCTCCAGTCTGATGGATTAATTACGTATCCACTTTGCGATCACAATTATCATCTGGATCCTCGATCAGCGTGATAAATTCGACTAATTTAGCCAACTCTGGCACCGAATCTACTCTCGAATTGTAATAGGATTTATTAAAAACGAACGAGTGGTCAGTGCAAATGACTTGGCACTTTTACTCTACACCCAGCCTCGCTGATGGTACCTCGTACATTGGGAGAATGTACGATATTAATATAAATTTCTCAAAATAATGAATCGTACTCTCCTTCGGTCTCGTATGGTCTTCAATCAATTTTTAAAAACACAACACCGTTGATTGGTGGTGGCTGTGTGGTGATGCAAAAAAGATGAAAAAAATTCGTATAAAATCGCATAAAGTATAGCCACGATGGGCTGTTAATCATAATTCTCAATCCTATATACGTAGTAGGTTAGCCTCATTCCCATCAGCGTAGACGCGTAACTAAACTTGGTAAAAAATATATAGGTAAGAAATAAGCACATACGTATACGTACTACGTATAAAGAAGAGACTAGGTAGTATGTGAAAACAGAAAATTGTACAAAAAGAGAGAAAAAAAAAACGTAATAAATATGATGTCATAAATCATACGCAGCAGCCAACACAATAGACAAGTTAATAAAAACAATACATAACTACTGACCGAAAGTCTTACTTAGAAGTCATCAGCACCATCACAGATATAGGCATATTTTCGTACTAAATTATCGATAGTTTGAAATGCATAAAGCGTACCTACATATATCTATGTACTTATGTACCTATACGAACGAGTACATATGTAAGCACATATTAAGCTCCGTAATGATCATGTTGTTCTCTCCGTATAGACGACGTCTAGCCGCGCGTATTCATTCACATCTCTATAGTGAAAGTTGTGAAAAAGGAATAACACACGGATCTTGCCCGGCTGCCAATAGGTACCCTAGTCTATCTCGCACACAAACTGACCTTTGATCTTTTCAAATCTTCTCGACACGTTGGGCATTTTCATCGACAGACGATACACAGACTCGGTGCCGAGCCCATCCATGATATATGGTTATATTTGATTACAAACTCACGCTGCTGACGAGTAACGCGATGGTTAAACCGACAAACAGATTATACTCGTAGGTACATTGTATGTATCAATGATCCGTAAAAATTGCCCGTCTGGCTGCACGTGACCTGATCAGATTTCCAATCTGGTACGATGAATGCTACATACACTATCAATTATCCGTATTAGCGTGACAACATCGTGTGTGTGATGGTAAAATGATTATCGTATCGAGTGCTTGTGCTACAGGGAAGAGATGGCGATTGGCGAATCGAAAGCGTTAAAATGAGACGCGAAATAGGTATAATATCGTACCACATGTTCGATCCAATTAAACCATCGAGTCCTTAGTGCATTTTCAGCGCACATATCGTACCTATAATGCTAATAATTATGTACCTATCCTTTTACGCGAGTACTTCGGGGGAAAAAATGCGCAAAAAAACCGTAGGTAATGTGTTTTTATACCCGCTAGAATAGCATCTACCTATAATATATTATACACGAAACGAGCGAAAGTTAAATATTGTTCGCGGTTCAGTCCGCGTGCCAGGCACCGCTGTCAGCAGCGATCATTTAAAATATTTACCTCATCAAACAATACCTACCTACACTTATCAAGTTCGTTTCAGTATATTACGGTTTGTTATAAACGCGTATATGCATGTATATACGCATAAATCGAGCGAGCCAACCGGACCGAGTAATTCGCCGCAATATAATAATAATTACTCGAATATTTTCACGTGTCTCATCGGGCCATACGTAGCCAAGCCGAGCCACACACGCGCCACCAAGAACACGCGGAAGAAGCCTTTTCTGCCAAAAACAAACATCCCATCGCCTTGAAAAATTTCATCTCACCTTGTACACGGTTGAATTGGCGATGAGAAAGTGTACCTATACGTACGGGACTTTTGAGCGAAATTCGACTTCCCTTTGCTTTTGCGTGGGGGAAATGCCTCAGTTTCGGGCTATTTGGCTGGTCGTGTCCACCAGAGACCTACTTTGTATCGAACGGAAATCGTTAACCTGAGGAAGAGAGCGATTTGTAGCCCTGAACCAGTACCACAGTTTGGCAAAAAATTAATATTTCGCAGATACGCGATAAAACCTATGATTAGTCGGCTCGAAAGTTGTTTATAGGTTTTAATTTTTCAAACGCTTAACTCGCCTAGGACGAATCGCGCTGCTTATGGTTTAAGTATCCCGTTTAGAGAAATACTGCGCTGTTTTCACTTCGCATTTGTACGTACGATACGTAAGCAATAGGTATATGAACGTATACGAATGTCAGATGAATATCTCTCTATATTTCTCAGGCTCCGGGTATATGCATGCACGAGTTCGACACGATACGATGGGCGATGCTGCGCGTTGTTGGTGCGTTGATAAGATGATCGATTCGCATAATTTCGATCGATCTTTTCCTCTGAACGATTTTTAACGTAGGTTTCAAGATGATTAAAATCGATCTCGCATTTATTCGTTTCTGATTGATTGCTACATACGATGGATTATAGATTAATTTATCGAAGTTTTGTATAATGAAACGTGGAATTCGAAAACTCAGTAAGGGATGAAGCCAAGGCACCTCTAGACGACAAGGAACCACCCTAAAAAAATTTCAATTCCATTTTCAAGAATTTATTTTGCACTTTTAACCCTAAAAATTGAAAATTTTCTAAATTCTTCAATTATTTTCCTATTCTTTATTTGAATTTCCAAGTACGTAGTTGAGAGTCAAATTTTTGATAAAAATGTTTAAAAAAAAAAAAAATCTTGAAAAATGATACAGCAAAGCAAGATAAATATGGGCTACGGAATTTTGGACCAAGGGAGGCATTTCAACGAACCCTATGTACCACAAAATTAGAAAAAAATTTTAACCTCTGTTCAAAATTTTTTTGAAGAAAATGCCAAAATATAATTTTTTCTCCATCTTGCTAAATAAAAGAAAAAATTTCTTTTTTTTTGCGGATAGATTTTAGAAAGCCAGAGAAGCACTGTAAATTTTTTTTCAAATTTTTGGTCGATTTTTCGCAGAGTTATAGAGTTTTGAAAACTTTTGAGCGACCATTTTGTAAGGAAGAGTCGAAGATACAGTCGCCATTTTTTTTTTTTTTTCTGAAAAAAACGTGCTATTTAGTTTAAATTATACCAATAAAATTCAAAGGATTGGATTTGGTGCAGTACAGCTTTGTCAAAAAATACAAAACCTCGAGTTCGTATAAACACCTAACATTTTCTACGACAGTCTCGTGGGAAGTACGACCTTCACGGGCATATGTTTTATTGTTTTTATTTATTTATTTTTTGGAATGAACGTAGAAAAGACAGAAACCAAAAATGGCTCTCATTCACTCAGATCCAAAAAAGTGTTCACTGGGAAGTTGAAAATGCTCTGAAAAAGGTATAGCTCTTTACGCCCTGAAGGGGTTGAGCCGTGACTTCTCAAAGCACGTATCTACAGGTATAGGGTTCTTTTTTTTTGTTGAAAAAATGCAGTTTTTTGGGCTCAATTTCTTCGAGTTGCAGAGAGCTGAAATTTTTTCCCCAGCATTCTCACCTCACCGATAAGCATTATTTATTTGAATTCGAGCAAAACTGGTGAAAATTTTTCAAAGTAAAGTAAAACGTTCGCAAAGTTTTAGGAAATGAGAAAACTTTAATTATCAACAAAAAAAAACTCCCAGCCAGAAAATTTGCCAGGAGAATATTTTCTCATTAGAAAAAATTCAGCAAAGAAATAATTCACGAAAAAAAAATATTGAAAATTAATTTTTTCAACGTTTCAGATTAACACGAGCAATAATCTAAGTAAATTGAATAGAACTATCTGTACAACATCAAATTACAAAACCTCTTCGTTGATTTCCAATTGCTTAATCGCAGATGGTAAAATTCCCCTCGAATCAAATTAATTACGATAGGTACCTACTTTAGAGATAGATAATTCTTATGAACTTGAATTATTATTACTGGTAATAAATACGAGACGAGTAAGTATTGACCATTTTTTTTTTTAATTTTCAAAAATGGACCATTTCTACATTTAATTTTATAAATCAAGTTTCGTAAATTTCGAAAGATGGAAATTTTGAAGAAAATTTTCAAATTTTTAAAACCTACAATTTTCTTTAATTTTTAAAAATTGTAAAATTTGAAAAATTGACAATTTCATCAATTTTTATTTAATTTCAAAAATAAGGTCTGAACCACTTAATCAAGTTTCGTGAATTTGTGAAAGATGAAAATTTTGAAAAAAAAACACGATTTTTCAAATTTCAGGGTGTCTAACAAAATTAAATGTATGACTTTGCATGACTTTTTTGCACGACTTTCCCAACATTTTCACCCCC
>FIZT01026849.1:0-21761 GCA_900065295.1 Paracoccus marginatus | reverse complement strand
TACACTGATTCCCCAAAACTGTGAAATTTTGAACCCCCCTGAAGGGCTTGTGTTTCAATTGAAAGAGGTCGTGTTGGGAATCATCGGATTGGGAATTGGACGCAGATTTCGAATTTGTTATCATTTCTTATCCAAAATTGATAGTTTTCAAAATAATTTGCTAAAAAAAAACTTTTTTTCCACTTCTGTAGAAAAATATTTTTTGTCATTTTTTTCAATTTTGTAAAAAATCTCATTTTTCAAAATTTTTCAACAAAATAAGTTTTTTCAATTTTGAGCCAAAAATTTTTTTTTAGATTTTTACAGTTTTGTTAAAAATATTTTTTTCATTTTTTTTCAATTTTGCAAAAAATCTCATTTTTTAAAATTTTTTTTAAAAAATATATTTTTTTTCAATTTTGAGCCAATTTTTTTTTTGAATTTAAATTATTTTTTTCGAATTTGCGAAGGGAAAAATTTTGGAATTTTGTCAGAAATAAATTTTTTTAGCTCAAAACTATTTTTCGATTTTTTCAAAAGTAGACAATTATGTCAGCACACTCGAGACTTTGCTTAACTTTTTCAATTCTCTATTTGAATTCCTCGATTCATTATTCAGCAGTGTCTCAGAAATACCTTGATCGACTCTCCTCATCCGCTCCCTGTCGTCGTCGACCATACACGTAAGGTAACCTACAGAAATAAACTACCGACGAGAAACCCACTGCATCAGACCACAGACTCATCGTACACTTACGTCTCCATCTCCGCCAGTACCTTATAATTAGTCTTTCGACTAATCGAACATTAATGTCGGATTATTTACGAAAATTATACTCGTTTTCCAAATACACTCTGCCCGTAAATATAGTAATTAAAAAGTACACGACGACGCGAAAATTAAATAAAAAGATATACAAGTCGAGAGGGGAAAAAAATTATTAAGACAGCTTCTCGTGATCATCATCATCATCATCATCGCCATCATCATCAACAGCAGCAGCAGCACTCCTTCACCATATCCACGATACATCTACACGACGTATGAGAGACAAAAAAATGTGCGAGGAGGCTTCACGGATAATCCTAAATTTAATTGTACGACACAGCAACACACACAGATACATCGATACACGTCTATATACTATCCATCCAACTGTTTCTTCTTCCTCTCGCTCTTCGGGTCTTGGCTGCGGAATTCGCGCGTTATAATTATTTTCTTCGATAAGAGTGTCTGTACGTACAAACCGATGGCCCCGTCCGCGTCCGACGACATGAATCATCGACATTCTTCGTAAAATACTACACTATACGCGTATAATCCCGATTATTTCTCAATTATTCGCCAATCTGTTAATATTCCCAGGGATACCTCGACCCATCCTCTCGTCCACACAGTATGGCCTGGCCAGGCCATCGAGAAAGTGAATTCCATCGCAAGATCGTTCGCGGCAGCCGGATTATAATTCGACAGCGATCGCCAGGATTAATATTAATCATTTTTCCCCTTCGCTTCGCTGCCTCGACTCTTCTATCGAATAACGCGACACGAAGTACCTACACATACTCGTACAGCAATAATAAGACCGAATCGTATATATCTATCGACTCTCTCGCCAATAAAAACGCCTAATTCTCGAGAATTTTCCGCTTATAACAGTACGGTATGTAGTGCCTGTGCCTGTGTGTACCCATTATCCGTTTACGAAATATGTTTTCTTTCGCTCGTAATAATAATATTTGATCTAAATCGACGAATTTATCGCGCGACACGATCCGCCAGCTGACGCGCGTTCCAGTTACACAAATACCATAGACAAAGTCTCTCAATCCGTTTTCGCATCTTAGGTGTCTTCTGCGCGCGTACGTACCTACTTAAGTACCTATACGTAAATGTATCTGCGGCATATTACGGCGGCCACTCGACGTCGTCGATGAAAACTCCTCCATCGAGCCAGAAATTTACGACCGCGATATGGTTACGACGACGTTACTTTTCACATATTCTGCGCTCGCTTATCGACGAGGATAATATATAATTTATTTAGTAATACTTTTCTAAATCTCTTTTTTCTCCTCTTCCATCATTTCGAATACTTGGAATACTACAACCGCTTCGCCACCTCGCTCGCCTTTCTATATATCCATCTACAGTTCCGGGAGCTCGCCAAATACATACGCAGCACGGAGAGATACGCGCGTAGGTATTTATTAGCATTTTTTTCTTATATTACGAACCTTCATTTTCAATTCAATTCTCTCGGCTGACTCCATTCCTCGAGATGGCTCATCGAGCGCAATTAGTTAATTACAAATCGTTACTTCGTGTTCGTAACGAACGGAATGCGTTACACGGCATTCCATATTTTCGTATGTACGCTAGTACACGCTCTCCCCCCGCTCCGTCTGGCGTCTTCGAAACACGACATACTCCAGCAGCCGGCAATAATTACACCGCATCGGTACGTAGATTATTTCACCTCTCTCTCGCCAGCTCCGCGTCTCTCACCTTTCGAATATTCCGAAATTTAATGCGATTGCTCGACGACGATAACACGTATAGGTAGTCGTAAAATTCGCCCATCATCGGTGCATGATGTCATCCGGCGGCGGGCGGCGGTACGGGGCGGCGGCAACCCAGCGTGAAATGCGGAATTTCAATTAATACCAGGTCGATTAATTTATGCGTCAAATAGTCTCATTACTTTGGTCGATATCTGGCTGGTCTCGGTGGCAAGACGACGTATGCACCGAGTCGTTTGCTTCTTATCCAGCACTGCGTGTGCATGTGTGCACCGAGATGAGTACCCACCTATATATTTTAGACCCGAAAAAACCACGACGCGAGACATTCCTCTGTACGCTCTGTACCTGTCTACCTATAGGTATATCGATCGAATGAATATTTGAAAATTTAACTCGACCACTGTACCCCCTTTCTCTTCTTCATTGCCCAGCCAAGCCAACACCGTGATCCAGTCAAGGTGATCGTTTCACGTTCATATATTTACCACCAATATACACGATACGACGCACGTATACCTATATGCCTATAGATGTATACGCATTAACTACCATGCGGTCATCAATTATATTACAGTACACAGAGACTACACAGCTACCGCACAGGCAGGGGGTGCTGACCGTACGGTTGTACCTAGGCGGCTACTACATGCTACAACAACCTCCGACCGCGCGCCAACCACCGCGCCATCATCGTCGTCGTCGTCGTAATGTCATCTCTTCGCGCTCGGTCGTCGCTGCACAGCTCTGGACGCGAGGCGATGCGATCTACCCATAATTAATCCATTAAGTATATGTGCCCTCCTTCTAAATCTATTAGATGGCCATAAAATTCGACTTTTTATGCGATATACGACGACGTATCTGCGATGCCTTCCTTATCTGCCTCGATACTCGACTTGCGTGCTGTCCAGCACAGCTCGCAACAGATTCACAATTTGCATACCTTCCGTTCTGGTCAACTCGATCACGCCGCTAGAGCTGTAGAATCATTATCGTCATGTACCTCCTTCTCGCAGCAGCTGCGACATTTCATTCTGGCCGTCGTTTTTGCATAATTTCTCCATCCCTTCACCCTTCCCCCTTGCAAAGGAGGCGAAAAATGAATATTTTTTACAAAACCTGCAGCTTTGCAAAAAAAAAAAAAAAAAAACAGGAGGAAATGATAACGCAAAAATTGAAAAAAAAATGAAAATTTTTACATCCTCCTTCACCTTGCTCTTTCAAGGAAGCAAAAATATGACCATTTCCCACAAAATTCAAGCCTGCGAAAAAATCATGAAAAGGTAAGAAAAACAATTCAAACAAAAAATGCAACTGACGTCAATTTTCACCACCCTTACCACCCCTTCAATTCCTGCAACCCCCCCCCCCCCCCCCCGAAAAAAAAGAAAAATGAAAGTCGAAAACTAAATTATTTTTAAAAGAGTGATTTTTACAGAATTTCTGTTCCCTTTTTCGCCCTACACCACCTTGAGGAAGAGAAAAAAAGATGAAAAATTGAAAACACATTACTCTGATGCAATTTCGCTGTCCTCTTCATCGTCTATCTTCATGCACCAAAAAAAATCGAATGAAAATCAATTCGAAATTGTTGCACCTTTTGATGAGTTTTACAAAGTTTCAACTCTTTTCTTCCGCTCTCACCCCTCACAAAAAAGCCAAAAAAACAGAAAAATGAGAAATAATTTTTTCTACAAAAATTCACCTCCTCTTTCACCCCATCCCATCCCTTTACAGAAAAGAAAACGAAGAATTGAACATTTTTTCAAAAAATCTGCACCAGTCTGGAATAAAATTTGGAAAAATAGAAAAAATTCAAAGTATCGATTCGAAAAATTTTGAAAATTTATTTAAAAAATTTCAAAAATCCAATTACTAAAAATAACAAAAAATTGATGAAAAAATGAAAAAAAAATTGGAAAAATTTGAAACAATAATAAATTCAAATAAAAATGATCAAAAAATTGTACCACTCTCATCATCACTCCACCAAACCGAATTTCAATGTCAAAAATCCCTCTACCACAGCATTCTCTGCATCTCCATATAGCCGCAAGAGAGACATACATACACATGACCATCCACAGGCATCCGAATACATCATCCAAATCAAACCGAAAGCAAAAAAAAAAAACTCCTAAAACCAATCAAAATTAACGACTCTAAGTTTTAAAAAATATTCTAATGAGCTTCGGGCGCGTCGGAGCGTTATTTTTTCTTTTTTTAATTACTCGAACCAAAAAGAGAAAAAAAAAGTAAAATACCGTCGCATACCGTACATACTCTCCAACTTCGTGGCAGGGTGAAGGGGCCCTTCAAAGACTGGCGGGGATAGAGAGGTATTAAAGCCCACAGCGTTATCTAACATTCCGATCTTTCCTGACTTTTATGTTAATTAACACGTGTATTTTTACGATCTCGTATACGCGTATTCCATCTCTGTCTGCCTCTCGCCAACTCGATGGCTCTTTTTTTCACTCTTCTATAATTCTTTTATATTTTTATTATTATCTTTTCCTGGCGCAGCAGCAGCATCGTCGTCGTCTCCGTGTGTATATGCTTCTTCAATATTCATCATTTCGGTTTACATAAACGCCGCGCCGCCGTACGTAACGTATCACGGCCGGCCAGCCAGCCAGCCATCTACACACATATACATGCTACAACGAAAGTATTAAGGAGAGAGGGGAAAAAATAAACGTTTCACACAGTCATGAAGTCAGCATATAGTCGATTTTACGACCGACCATTTCGGAGTACTAACTTCATGAAGACTCCTACTGTATCTACGTAGATACGCACACGTTTAATACGTATACGTCATATAGTACCTATACGTCTTGCATCCGTAGATATCGCCGGCCGCCACCAGCCGCTGCAAAAACTGCTGCATGTACGCGGACTATATTGGTACCCTCCAACTTGACCCGTTGCCTTTGTTGATTCTCTCTCTCTTTCTCTGTCTTTTTTTTTCTTCGGACATCGGCAGCATACACAGCTATAGTGCCGCCGATGGTGTACATTTATAGCGTACACAGACTCACCGGTTTATACGACGGTAATAATTTATAAACGCGGTGGCACGCCAATATTAAATACCATTTACCATCTCTTTTCTCTCGCTCTCACGCCTCTATAATATTTATGCTAAATTCGAAGCTAATTCGTTAATTGATTTTTTTCCCTTTCGCAATCTCCGCGACGATGCGAGATGCTTGCTGCTGCTCATGCTAAAATGCTAAATCTAAAAATGTTGAAAGTGGCAAGGCGAAGCGAAGACTCCCAACGCGTCGGTGCTGCTGTTATTGTTATTGTCGGTGTTTCGACACCGAACGCTGTATACGAGCTTGTAAAATAATAAAGAACACGAATTCTTTTCCTTACTCAAGGTATACGTAATTTTTTTCTCGTATTTCGCCCCTCCTTCCCTCTGTCACTCGTTTCGCTCGTCTTTCATCTTTTCTTTCTTATTGGGTTTTCTAGAAACGTAATGTATGCATACGTACAGTGAGTAAGTAACTACGTACTATAACCTCGCTTACGTATATTTACATACCGTGCAATAAAACGCAGTCGATAAATTACGTATTTCTTTTGTTGTTTGGTTTGTTTCAATATAGTATACCGAGAACGGCGTTCGTATGAATAAATGCACCCATAAACCACCTCTTTCACGCTCCCTTCCCCCTTCGAACGAACCGTCGCTTAAAAATACGTCGCCATGATTTTCCAATATTTAATTCGAGACAAATACGCTTTCTTTTGTGCAAAAATTTCGATTTTTCGCTCAATTTCAACCCGAAATACCGCCTCATTTGTGAGGTATTTCCTCGAGCGATCCTCAAAATGCAAAAATGATGCCAGATTTGAGTTCAGCGCCGTGAAAACTCGTGAATTCGATACCCATGTCGATTTTTTATCATTTTCTCTTCATCCCTTATTTTCAACCCACCCCCAAGTTCAATTCTAGCACCCCTATTACTAAAAACAGTAATAAAATTTGTTTGGAACCATTGTCTACCCAACACCACGATTGTCACTATCTCAACATTAAACCGATTCATCGTAACTTCACGAGAGCTGATCTTCCCCTGGGGGAGGGGGTGCTATAGGGGTGGATTTTGCGAAAGTGATAAAAACGCATCATGCATATCGATTTCGTATCTTCGGACGACGCCGAACTCGAATCTGACGTCCGTTTCAACCTATCTAGCTTTCTTTTCGAGTTATTCGCATTCTTCGGCCGTCCAATCCATCTATCATCGTATCGTCGAGACCGTCAACCTGCAGCTGGGCTCCGTTAGTGATCGCGAAACGCTTCAGCACCATATACGTCCCATATTATACGAGGTATATGGTACACCTTAGATGGACTGGAAAAAAATTATCCGGTACTTGGTATATTTACATGATACCATTACGACCCCCTATAAAGAATTCATCACGATTTGTTGTAGCGTTTCGCGTCGTGACTCACCGCTTAAAAGAGAAATATTATACTAAATTGAAGCATTGTAAGTCATCTCGTGGTGTATCGAATAAATACGCAGATTTATCACCGCGAGCCCGTTAACGTTGCTCTTGCCAGCGTATATATACGTGTACACCGTTTCGTCCATCCGGCATCGCGTAGATACACATACGAGCGATGTATACTTAAAATACTACATACATACACATCGAGTTAGAGAATTTCGCCATATGCTTTCACGTATATACGTGTGCGTGAGTTCCTTTTCCTCCCTGCATATCTAGACGACGACGTACCTATATTGGAGAACATTTTGCTCTCGCAGAATTAGTATTATACTCCTTCGCGATATAAATCAACCTATAAGACTATACGAAGACGACAACAACGATGGCGTAAAGTTAATTTGAAAAACAAGCTTTTGGAAAAATATAGCTACAGGAAAAAAAAACAGCAGCGTTCGAGGGGGTACCAATACGTAATTCCCTCTCACTTGAACAGGCCAACACGAGGTTCGTTGACTTCGCCGCGTTCCAAATATGTATCACGATAGTATTTTCACGGCGAGGCGACCGCTCTATCCGCGATTTTCCTCCATTCAATCGTCCATTTACTACGAGTTCGGCTTCGAGAATCGTCGCTCTAATAATACGTCAACCCCTCGCGCCGCTTCGTGCGCGATCATTATTGTAATGTTGAAACAACGTATTATCCAGTCATTAAAAAGTTAATCGCGTTTTCCGGCCGGTCGTCGATCAGCTCGACTAGTTACCATTTTTTTGTTTTTGTTTTCCATCCGACCAGGCAATTGATTTAGTTCTTTTATAATTCTGGCAGCTCGAAAAAAAAAATAGGCATACGCCCTTCCTGATTTTACTAATTTTTTTTTCTATTTATTTAATTGTATTCGACGAATTTATGCGTGTGCATCTGACTAGCTGTATACTTCACCTATACAGTAGGTACACACCGACATCATCGCGTCCCACATTATTTTATGCATTTTTATTATACGTTCATAACGCACCAAACGAGCTCGTCTTCTCGCATAGAAATTCTCATCAAACAATTTTCAACTGCTCTTCCTCTGTTACCTATTACAACCAATCGCTCGGCTAATTTTATAACTTTTTCAATACAAAAACGACGACAACAACAATGTTGCATACATAAAAACGCGCAGCTGTACTGGTAAAAATAAAACCTAACCAACAGGCTGCCAAATCCACCAATAATATGCGGACCTGTGTGAACGCCGCAGATCACCTAACCACCTCCTCTCTCTTCTTCCTGCCACCCTGAAAGGTGCATCTCATCTATACCTTCGCACCGGCTCAGCTCGCGCTCGTTGACCATATACCGAATATTTTTAAAAAATAATAAAACTACCTATAAAAGAAGAGATCTCGGAAATACATCAAGACAAAGGCTCAATCTTCGCTCTGCGCTACCCGCAGTCTCTCTTCCATCTCGCAGCTTCTCATAAATATATGCATTATCCGCACGGATACTACCACCGCGCTGCTGTAATTCCCCGTATCTATGAATGCCCAGGCTGGCGGCCGCGAGACCACGGACCATCGAAGCATCGACCAGTCGGCACGGCGTATTTCTACGTCGATAGGTACGCGTATTCACGTAATACAGGGGTGTGAGATAGTCGAAATACCTGCTGACCTACACCAGAAACGCGGAAGGTTATAACGACGGGGGGTCTTCGCGCGCTCCACCACCACACACTTGGACGCAAATGCTTGCGGCCGGCAGCAGCAGCAATACTATATCGACGAATAATGCTTATTCATTTTACCTACCAAATTAGACACCTCGTCGTGGTACAACAAACCGTCGCTCGTCGTAGTCATATTTTTACACCAAATATATTATATTATACGACGAGTACGATATGCTTAATGAAATCCAGCATCGCATCGGCTCTTCTCCATCTGGTTTCCATTCTTACTCGTAGAGAAGCACAAGTATCGACAGAATATCCTTCTCACGGTTTCTCCCATCCATCGGTCTTGGACCTTTCTATACGCCGAATATCACTATTGAATGAATCGAGACCAAGACAAAAAAAAAAGAAAAAGGAACATCACTCATCTACCTATCTCACTTCTTTGAAACTTCATCATCCTCATTATCATCACCATCATCATCATCCAGCATTGTCCTACCGTCTTCGCGCACCGAATACAAGGGATGAAGTCGAACCGAGGTATTATAATATGATCAATCTTCTCGATACACGATTCATTACATCGACATTTTTAATTTTATGCGCGCAATGCGGCGTAAAAATATGAAACTTGATGAGTGCGTTCTCCACCTCGACGCACCGACAATCCGGTCTCACCCTCTCATTCATCGATATAGTAAGACCCTGCGCTCTCCATCCATGCTGGGGAATTTCATAACCGCGACGATCCGTACACGAAACTTCGATGCGTCTAATTTCAAAAATCATATCGATCTTCTCAAAATATGAAACGAACGAAGAGATGGGAAGGGAAGCATAAAAAAGATACACGATACTTTATATCCAGACCTTATATGCGTCTGTAGGTATTCTTGGCAACCGCATCGCCCAACGCTATACGAACTCTTCTCGTATCGAATATTATATTCATAATTACAATCGCGTACGAGCACATTTATACCTACATAATACTTATGTACGTGTAGTATAATGAATGGTACGCATCTAAACGTATTTCAGAAGATCGTTAATTTTTTTTCTCGTCTGAACAATACCACACGCCAGCCGATAGCGATTCCAAATCACTCGCTTATTGTGATTTCGCAATTAAAAATTCGCCTACACTTACGCTTCGTTCGCGGCCGACCGACGAGTTCACCTTTAGGTTAAATAGTCATCCAAGCGTGGTGTGCTATGCTTTTGTAAGCGTCTGAAATTCTGATCTGGTACATGTGTAAGTTGCTTGTAGAATAGGCACTGGTTGATATATTGCTATACACGTTGCCCTCGCCGCACAGCTTAAGCTTCATCAACACCGAGCAAGATGAGATCTCGTTCGTAGCAGTACTTCGAACGCGTCAAATCATTTGCGCGAACGACCATTGAAATTTTGAGTCGGACAATCACTTTCGAAAAATTCACTCTCATGATGAACGAACCAGTCAGTTGCGAATCGAATTAATATTCGCGAACGACTGAATCAGTGCGCCTGGTCGACTCATTCACGAACGACTGATTCCGCGTTGAATCGAATCGTTTTCGAACGACTAAATATGTTTCGAATCCAATCGAATCGTTCACGAACGATTGGATCAAGCTTTGAAATAAATTGTTCGCGAATGACTGAATTGGTACTTGACCGAATCGTTTGCAAACGACTGAATTTGTTTTGAATCCAATCGAATCGTTCGCGAACGACTCAACCTGCTTTGAATCGAATCGTTCGCGAATGATTGAACGAGTACTTGATCGAATCGTTCGAGAACGATTGAATCAGTTTCGAATCGAATCGTTGGCGAACGAATGATTCATTTCAGAATCAAATCGTTCGCGAACGAACGAACGAATCACTTTGGGATTGAATCACCCACTACTCTCTCAATCTGGAATCAGTGAAAATCACTGAAAAAAGTCAGAATTGCAGCACAGGGAAATCAGTGAAAAAAATCACTGAAAATTCACCGGAATTTCAGTGATTTTTCACTGATTCTCCTGTGCTGCAATTTTGACTTTTTCCATTCACCGATTCCAAAGTGGGAGAGTACAAATTTCATTAATGGTAAACAATCATTTGTCAATGTTTTCGCAACCAAGTCGTTCGCGAACGATTCGCTCGAAACATAATTCAAACGTTCACGATCACGAACGATACAAATGATCACTTTTTTCCCTAAGAAAAAGGTTGAAATTTTCATTATGATTCTATCAATTTGGCCAAATGTATTCACTAACTCGTTTGCGAACAGATGAATCATCAATTAAATGAATCGTTCAGTATGAACGAGATTTTATCGCCAAATTTTAGGACATTTTTTCCTGAAGAGTTGGGGAATTGAGCTGATATATTCGAAAAACCACACCGATCTTCTTGCCAACCCACATCACAATCTGTGGGAGGAAGGGGGCTGGTGCCAACCGACACCTCTCCTTTTTCGCGTAGATATCGCAACAACTGCGGCTCGGCCTCACCATATATGTTCATTTTGCCACACATACCACGCCGCTGCGCGCCATTGCCATTACCCTAATTACCTATCGAACACCCCATATAGTACACATCCGAGTCGTACATACGTACGTTGCATGGCTCTGCGTATACGTATCTCTTGTCTATGTACTACGACCGAGATTTCGTTAATAACCGAATGTTAATTCGCACACGACGACGTTACCGCGGCGCGGCCTCCAAACGCACACGTCGTAATTACAATCGAACGAACGCGCCTTCGTTTATTAAATTACCTACATCGTGTATAAGCAAATCGCCTTCTCCTGGCACACTGTTACAAATTTATAATTGCCATTGTGCTCTCTACCACATACACGCACAGATAAATACACATACAGTACAGTGTAGGTACACGCATCTAATATTATTCTCCACTATACATTCATACCTAATAATGACTGTACATGGTCTATTATTTTACCTCAGCGAATACCTCCATACCTAACGTTTTGCACATTACGTCGTCCTCGTCGATACGTTACATATTGTAATAACGTTCTCGTTAAAAATATCTAATGATTTCATACGCGTTAACGATTGAGAGGGGGAAAAAAAATTGCCAGCTCGTGCACTCAAATATACGCACGTAACTCTCGGACGAGCCTTCTTTGTCTTTCGCTCTATTATCTTTTTTTCGCGTTTTAATATACAACTTAATCGTTAATTATTTCCTATAGCGTTGAAAATCGGACCTCCGCGAACGTTAATTTTTTCACCTCGCCATTACGCTTCCACATTAAGGTGTGTAACGCGCCAACAAGGACATATATTATACCAATTAAAGTATACTTCTCAAGTATACGCAATCAGAAGACAAAAAAAAATATATATATATAAAAATGAAAAAAATCGCGCACAAATCCAATTGCTCGATTTTCATTCGCACAAAGCGACGAATTAATTTCATCTATAACCGTAGAAAATTACCCCATCTGTATGAACTCCACCACCGCACCTTCGGTCGCCATCTCGCCGGAAGCTGCACGACCATTTGTGTATATAAGTGAAGAGAAAAAACAATGATGGATTATTGTTTTTCTCTCGTGTGTATACGTTTTTCTCTCTAAATACAGTCTCTTTTCGCCTGTTCTAGTTAACGATGCAAACGTCCGCCCTCGCCCCCTCAACCCCGATCGTAAGCGTCCGTGTACACTACACTCATATACTTACTTCTCGTATGTGTATATGGCGACTGGCCATATCCTTTTCGAAACATTAATCCGAAAATCCGATGAATTATAGCGACGGTCATCTTATGAAATAAGAGCCTTTACTCATCTATCCTGCAACAGCAGCGTATACTACCGTACTCGTAACATCCCCATCCCCCCTCGCGTCCCATGTGCCCTCTTCGTCGTTCATTTTTATTACTTTTCTTTTGTTTTTTTTCCCACCTCCTTTTACTCCGCGTCTATATGAACGTTTTATAGTATGTATAATCGCTTCGACTGCTGTTGCTGCGACATACACGCTACACAGACGCCGCCATGCCAACGAAAAACTTTTTCATCTTTCAACGTATAACATTCGTTTTCTCTCTGCGAACCCTTCTCCTCCGCCCACGTTCATTTTGCAACTCGTATGCTGAAATGGTCATTTCGCGAATGTACAAGAATGCTGCTTTTTATCCATTTCCCCCCCTCTTTCCACCCATCCTCGAGTCTATTCTCTCCCCGCATAAATGACCGACGTTAATAATTTTTTCGCGACGAATTATATACATACGATACAGCTTCGTAATTCGATCGATTTTTTTCATTTGTCCCTCTTTCGACTATTTTTTAGTCTCCTCTCGAAATATGATAAAAAATGTACTCGATCGGACCCTTAAATTCTTATCCTCCAGTACCTACGTAAATATTTCAAAATGGATTTTTCGTCGTCGTCGTCGTCGTCGCCGCATAAATAAATATTAACGTACGACGAACGTAAACGACATCACACGATGCAGAAAATTCACTCGTCCTGGCCACCATAGTCGTCGACGCCGCGATTCAACCAGCAATAAAGTAATGAAAAGTGAAAAATTTACGACCAAGCGAATTGTATTATCGTTATGGGATCCGTAGACGTATACAGCGTACGCCATTTACCCGTTCTTTTCGTCTTCTCCCTCGCCTCATCTACGTACAATTGTCTTGGCCAAAGTTTAATAGCTTTTATCAACCGTGAAATAGCAGCAGTTCACCGCATTGGTCAACAACGACCATAAGACGGCGTTCTTCTAGGTGACTCTTTTTTTTTTATTCCTTTCGTGCGCTTTATTCTTTCGGATTTGGGGGTGGGTTTCCTCCTGCCCCTCGACATTTCGCTGTTTAACCTTTCGCCATTTGATTTACACGGCGTCTATCAAATTATCGCGAAGTGTTGCTTTGTTGAGAACATAAAGAATCGTCGCGTCAATCTTCACAAAATTTCGTCGAAAATTGATATTTTTCCTACTTCGAGTACCGTAGCGTAGATTTCAAGAAGAAGGAGAAGAAACTAATCAAATTCTTTTAAAAAATTCAAAATCCCTACCCCAATCACTTCCAACCACTCACCTGGCTCAACTTCCGTACCACACGCTCAGCACCCGAATACCTAATGGTTCAGAATTCACAATCCGCCACGCCAAACACGCCGAGAATGCACTTTCGTTTTCACCAGCATCATCACCTTCTCCATACTTCGCCTCTGGGACCGGTCGACGGACGAAGGGTTGATACACAATAATACATAAACGCGCATACAGGTTCTTAACGAAGGAAATCATTTATAATCACATCGAAAAAGGCAGAGAAGAATGAACGCCACCACACATCAAGGACGGAATTCCATCGTTATACATATTTATCCGCATCCATCGGCTGGGCTGCTGCTTCTCATCGTCATCGGCCGTTTCCTAAGTCATTCGAAAAATAAAAAGCCTCGGCATGGCAGAAAGAAAGAAAGAGAATATACGTATATTACGGTTCGGCGCGCGGTGGTGAATTTGGAATTAGTATACCAGAACGGTACCTGCGGCGATGTGCGCGGGAGGGAGGCTGCCTCTCGGCTTCGGATTATCGTTATATGTATACTATGTCTCCAAAAAATAGCCAGGTGTTCGGGTGTTTATCGAAAGGGTAGGTGGGCCCTCAGGGGGTATAAAAATCTGTGAAGAAGCGTAGGCGACGCAACGGTCGCGAGGGGGTGGCGGACGATATGTTTGAATTGTGCATTGCATTGTACGCTGCACGCAGCGACCTTCGCGCCAGCACGGGCGCTGTGCGATGCAATGCGCGCGTATATAGCGCTATCTCAGGTAGTTCGCGCAGCTAACAGCGCAGAAGAAGATAGAGATATACGAGTATAGTAGGTATGTAACCGCGAAGAAGCCAGATTTTTAAATGAATGAATTCGAAAGATTATTTATATTATTCTTATATATTTTATAGCCACCGAAGGGGCGTCTCGGCAGGCAACCGGGTGATTGGAAAATGTACCTTGGGTCAACACTTCACCATACACAGACCGATATGGGCAATCTCGATGTTCGTTTTCGATTTGCTTAGGAGATACCTCGGTGGATGTTGATTATCAACTACAGAAAATCGTTGAAAATTCGACTCGTACCACAAATATAGCGCCACACGAGACTGGAAACTCGTCCAAATGGGAATCGCCAGTTCATCCTCGAAGATGCAGACCAAACTGGATGGCACCTGCGGGTACACTCCGATTACCTACCGTCTTCTCGATCAACCAACAGTAGATCACCGTCCGAAGACGCATCGACTACACGAAGAAACCTCGTAAAAACGCAACCGGATAAAGATAAAGGCGAAACGAGAAAGACAGAGAGGGAAGCAGCACACTGCATCATCGTGGTTTATCTATCAAGCAGCATTTGACGACACCTGGATTGGGTGCGGCATGGCAACAATCTCCACGTATCCTACATTATAAAAATTTACCCCGCAGCTAAACCTTATAACTTTTGTTTACCTTCGATACAGGAATTCCAATGAGACAAAACGTCGTCGTTGTCGACGAGTAGGTATACTATACACATAGGTACTTACGAATGGACTCGGAACATATTTTTGTTTCTATTCGACCTTCTCCTCTGTTCATATTTCTCGATATTAGTCCCATTATCGTCGTAACTATTATTACGATTAGGTGAAACAACCGCGAGATATCTCGACTTGCACGACGAGCTCATTTTTCCAACCAGAAGACTAAGGTATTAATATAGGTACAAAGCACATAGCATGGCAAGGGAGAGAATATATACTTATGGATATTACAGTGGTTGGCTTCGTTCTCAGATCTTTCCTCCTCGTGGCTTGGCTTCTGTGGCCCCTCACACACACACACGTCACTCCTTTCATACTACTCGCGTTATTTCTACACTTTCGTTATCGATATTGTTCTCGATTAGGTTTATTGTAAACTGTAAACGTGGAAAAGACGATTATTAATATTTGCACGATGCGCTGTCGAACGAGGTGAGGGTAAATAGCCCGAGCCTGTGTACACGAATCAATGCCCCTTTAATTATAATTCCCTTTATTTTTTTCATTCGTTCACGATAGCGCGTACTCGTCCTCGTGTACAGATAATACCATCTGTATATGTGTTGTAGGTAAGCTTGTCTTCGACAGCTTCTCATCATATCGCGCTCCTCTTCCCTTCTGGCTTCTTTTATTCTTCCACATCATCCGCATCGAACAACCCATCAACCGTAATAATTTACTAATTTCTGATACAATACTCGTCCTAAAAGAAAAAAAAAAAAAGAAGGCGGATCTCGGCCACCAAATTTGACATCCATCGCGACAACCACGTCAATTTCCACGCTCTTCTCTGTTTTTTCGCATACCCATCCTCGGACCAGCCGGACAAAAGATGCGAGCCCGAGAGCAGGTGTTAATGATTAGAAATCTCGTACCGATTCTTGAATAATACAGCAACAGTTTAAGCGCGCTATAAAAACGATACGGGGTGCGATGCTACCGCGCGATCACGATAGCGAATCCACCATACGCCGCAGCGAGTGGTCAACTCTTGTTCGATTTCGATTGTGTGTTTCCTGTTTGATGATGCTACACGGACGCGA
Organism: Paracoccus marginatus; assembly: GCA_900065295.1. Lineage (NCBI taxonomy): Eukaryota > Metazoa > Arthropoda > Insecta > Hemiptera > Pseudococcidae > Paracoccus > Paracoccus marginatus. The sequence continues at coordinate 5,488 of FIZT01026849.1, read as the reverse complement.
GATACGTCCATTTCATTCCATGTGTATCTAGAGGTACAAATCGATCTTGTCCTTAATTCTTTCTTCTTTGCCAAAGCCATACGAAATCGTTTAATTATCATGGCAGTCTCTTGCTTATATTATTCGTTTTTCTATCCCCGCAAACGATTTTGTATTATTCTTCTCTTTTTGGCTCGTTTTTAGGCATATAGCTATACCTTTTTCGTATATTTAATTCTTCATCGTGATTCTTTTTCACTCGGTTTTTCATATTTTTATGAAAAGGGAATTAGACGTTAAAAGGTGTTTTGTGTCGAGTCATCGGTGATTGTCATTTTCATAATGCGGTATATGCGTATATATATTATCTATATGAGCGAAAAAATATATATTATAAAATAAAAGCAGCGGCGGAATTTCGCCCGAGGGTTTCGTGCCAGGCTCCAGGGAAAAGTATCGTGTTCTTGGAAATGATTGCGATCGATTATTTCCTCGTGTATGGTATTATATGTATACGTTTACGTACATATACGTACTATACAAGAAGGCATAATTTATTGTACCATCTGCTTAAATGATGACGCTTGTTTTCTGATTTTTAAATGTTTAAATTATGAGAAAACTGAAAAAAAAAGTTGAGAATGAATACAAATTTTTTTTTCGAAAAAAATGCATTGAAAATTGAACAAAAAATGAAAAAAATTCTCAAGATGAAAAAAAACATGAAATTGAGGAATTCGAGTTCTCAGAAGTACAATTTCATTCAAAACTGACGGAGATATTTTTGAAAAATTGGTCAAATTTTAATAATTCCAAAAAATTTGAAAATTAAAAGTTCTGAAATATTCAATTTTTTTTTTAATTTCTTCATTTTTCTATATTTTCTGAGATTTTTCAATTTTTACTTTAATTTGATAGAGAAATTGAATCAATCTTCTGTATTTTTCAAATTTCTCACCAAAATAAAAGAAAGTTGTTTGAAATTGATCAAATTTCAATTATTCCAAACATATTCAAAATTCGATTTCTTTAGAAATTTCAGCTCCGAATTTTCAAAAATTTTTCAAAAAATTACTTCAAAAGAAGATAATAAACTGAAATTCTAAATTGATCAACTTTCGAGAGCTAATTTGACTTCAAACATTTTTCATTTTCGAGATATTTTTCAGTTTCAACTCCAATAAAAATTTTGCAAAATCAATTTTGAAAAAAAAAATTGATTTTCCAGAAACTTTCATTTTTTTTTTCATTTTCAGTTTTCTAATTCGTCATTCAGAAAATTTTTCCGAAATTATAACTCTCATGAATTTTTTTTCAAAATTGACTAAATTTCAATGACTCCTAAAATTTCGAAATTCAATTATGCAAAAATTTCAATTTTTTTCAATTTTTTAAATTTTCATTTTTTTAATAAATTTAAATTTCTCACAAATATTCAGCACTTGAAATATTTTCAATTTTCAAAAAAATTCGTCATTTAGAAAAATTATTCAAAATTATAACTCACGAAATTTTTTCAAAATTCATCAAAATTTTAATAATTTCTGAAATTTTAGAAATTCAATTTGCTTTGTAAAAATTTTCAATCTTCTAAACATCCCCAATTTTCAAAAAAATCTACGAAAATTTTCCCAAAAAAATCTCAGAATTTCAAATGAAAAAAAAACTCATCCCATTCTCTTCATCTTTCCCTCGTTTTAGAATTCCCATACCACCCTCGAATCTGCGACAGGTGACGCGGTACATTTCGACACATCGGACCCGACGGACGGTAAGTTTCCAAATATAGGGCGTTTTTCTGCCACCAGCCACTCAGTCTCTGTTTGTTTCGGTCATTTGGTATAAATTTCGACACCATCTGCGACGCTCGAGTTGCACACATACGTATCCGTATATATACGCTGCAGAAAAAAGAAAAACCCCCGATAGAAGAAAGGCCACCACCGATATGCCGGCGCACATCCCTCTTTCACTTTCTCTCGTTCGTCGTATAGGTACGTATCTGTTTTCCAAGCTCAAACAACCGTACATGCGGTCGCAATAACACTTGTTGCGCTCTTTATATGTATAGTATGTACACTCGAAAACACTAAACTATTGCAGCCGAACCGCCGCGCCGCCGAGAGAGATTGTACGGGCAGAAGGAGTAAAGGGTCGCGCGGAGACAGATAGCACCGATATCGATGCGTCTTTCTCTCTCTACATACGTACGACGATGCGATAATACGACGACGACGACGACGATGACGCCGGTCAGCCGCCACCGCTAGCGACGAGTGGTACCTCCCTGCTCGAGTACATAGCGCTTTTCTTCGGACATTTTTTGACCATATTCGACGAGTTCTTTCCTCCTTTTTTCCTTCTTTTTCTTCTTCTATAGTATTTATATGCGATTACGATATCGCATCTTTTGTAACACTCATCTCCAGTCTCTCGTCGATTGTATACCGCATGATTCTACCGAATGCATATCAAAAAATCATCTTACAGATAATTCACCCCGTCCCTCCTCCCCTCGCCGACCTACTACTGTTACAATTTATACACAAATAACGCGCATAATGAGAAAACCGTTATAAACACCAGAATAACACCGTCGATTGAGGACTCTAAAAGAAGCAAAAATTATTACTACCAATGTGGGGCGATCTCCCTGCGTACACGATGCGCGTATAGTCTCATCGCGAGGTTCGCATCGTCCCTATGTCTTCTGTCTCTTTTTGTATTTTCATTTTTAATTGAAACGTAATATCGATCAGGGCGACAACGACTGTACAAGAAATAACGCGAACACACGCACACCTATTATCGATTAACCAACCTCCCCTGCTGTCGTTGCGTTCGCCTTCTCTACATCGATGAGCCCAAGAATAAGCATACAGTCCCTATATACCTATACCTGTACTTACGTACACGAAACGAACACACACAGATACACGTATAGCACGGTGAAAATTAAAAATCTACAACTTTTATATGCTAATAGGGTGCGAAGGAATCTAATAATAAAAGCAGAAAAGAAAAAAAAAAAAAGGTAACACGCACGCACACTCGGGAAAAAATAGAGAAGAATTTACGAGTATCTTGGATGCCGTCGATGCTGGTACGTACCTATAGACCTACGTGCGATACACACTCGCACACCTATACGAGAAGAGTACTGAAATCGTAAAATGTATTAAAAACCGGATCACTCTTATATACGCTCCATAGAAGAGGGTTCGACTGCTCTAGAAAACGTTTGACAGTTACATTGTTTATTGTTAATAGGCTTGGAGAATCATCGAACAATACCATCAGAGCCGATGCCTGATGGTCTCTCTCTCTCATCTCATGAACGCCAATACATGGAGATTTTAGCCGCCATACCGGTAGGTAGAGGTACGCAGTAGGTTAATTCCCGCGTATATGCAATGTGCACAATCTCAAATCTTTCTCTCTGTCCTTACACCGCTGTGTATACAAATCGTACATACATATTATTCGAACGAATTAAGCTACTACCCTGATTTCGTGTGTCTCCCCCCCCCCCGCCTGCCCCATTCTTCCTTCATCGATGTAACATCTCGTCGCGTCTTCTTCACCGTCGTCGTCGACGTCGCTGCGCAGCATTTCATCCGCACTAAGCCACCTTTATCCTTTCTCCGTCGTTAATCTCGTTTTCGCCTTTATTTCATTTTTATTTTTTTCTCATTTCGGCCAAGCATACAATACCCATTTTCTATACTGGCACGTCGAGCTGTCAATTCTCTTTCGTAATTATTTTTCACTCGTCCACACTTGCATATATTTCGACTTACCCTTCTGTTTTCAAGATCCTCGCACCAGCTCATTGTCAGCCAGCCAATAAGCACATCGTCGAGGCGCGATTAATCTCATAATTTGATCACGAAAGACAACGCAATGGCAAACAGCGAGAACAAAAAAAAAATCACGTAGGTATTCACGTACCTCTCTCGATCTCTCTGCTTGAATTCGAACCAGTTCGACGAGCAAAAGAAGTGGAAAAATTATCCCATACATCATTCGAAAATTAACGCCGCAAACCGGTTGCTTTTCTATAGTTCTACATATTAGATACCGTGTCGTACAGTTTGTACCTATAAGCGCGATAATTTTCGATTCGACGTGTTTTCCTATAGGTAAACAGCGCATACATAAGCTCACTCCTGGCTCATTCGAATCTCCTCTCGAGTCTTCGTCTTGGTTACACGGAGAGGAATACACAAACGTACATACAAATGTACATACATCGACTCGAACTTCTTATAACAATCGTGTAAACGTACACAGCAACAACACCAACACACGCAAAATCCATGTACGTACTATAGAGTACCGCATCGTCGTCGTGTACCTATTCGTCGACACGATTAAATGCTAAATACAACAATAACGCGTACCTACAACTCGGCCGTATATTTTGTCACACCTCTTCTCTGCCGCACGCCGCTGCAGCGCTCTTCCATGTGCGAAAGTCATCCTCGTCGTGCAATATGAACAACGCAGAGCCGAGCCGAGCTGAAGACGGCGACCACCTTCGACATCACATATACATAATCGATTCGACAATCATCCGGTCGACAATATCGCGAGGCAGGGTGCTAAAGAGTTGGGGAGGTGCCATGTCGTGTGAAAATCTCGACCATAATATACGTCGCGACGTCGTGAGTCAGCCGTGTGGTCGATGCCAGCATGCTCAACTTTAGAGTGCTCTAAAAGTACGTACGAGTATATCACCGACTATGAGAAATTCCTCCCTGCCACCGTCTCCTGTCGCATTCCTCCTCTAGCTGCGGTTAATGATTTTTACGTGTTAGTCGCGAGAAACAAAACGCGGAGTGGGGGGGGGGCAATGAGACGAGATGGCTGAAAGCACGAGATTCGTGTATTACACGCGGTAACACTCTCCAAGTATACATTATCACGAAAGAAGAAGGAAAAAAATGCCAACACCAACCTCCTGCGAAGAAGCTTGATTTTATTTGAGAGTGAATTAATTGGGCTTTTTTTTCTCTTCGCGAGTATATCACGACGATCTAAACCAGTTTGTTGAAATGAATCGATTGAATTTAGAAGAAGAAAAAAAATTGAGAAATGGAAACAAATTCACAAAATTAACAAAATTCAGGGTTACAAAAAAAATTGGAAATGGCTATTTCTAGAAAAAATCAAAATTCTACACGAGGAAAAAGTAGGGAAAAAAATTAAAATTTGAAAAAAAAATTGAAAAAATCAAAAAAAACAAGTAGAAGTTTTTAGGAAAAAAAAATTGACATTGAAAACAGTATGAATACCACAAAAAAATCAAAATCGAAAAAAAAACTGATAAAAATTCAAAAAATCATTAAAATTTTTTAAAATTCATTTTCAAAAATTAGCACAAAAATTTTTCGAAAAAATTGAAAAAAAACTAAAAATTTACAAAAAATGGGGGGGGGGGGGGGGAACAAAAAAAAAAACCGAAAAAGTTAATTAAAAAAAAAAAAAAAAAAAAAAAAAAGGAAAA
>FIZT01026840.1:0-14082 GCA_900065295.1 Paracoccus marginatus | reverse complement strand
GCGGCACAATTCATAGGGAACTGAGAAAAAAATTTAGAAATTTTGAAAAAAATTTTGAAATTTTGAAAAAAATTTCAAGGTCAAACTTAACGGTAGGTTTTCTTAGAAAAATTCTCAGAGGTAGTACTCTCAAAAAGCTTTCGAATGATGATTGTGCCGTCGCGGCACAATTCATAGGGAACTGAGAAAAAAATTTGGAAACTTTGAAAAAAATTTCAACGTCAAACTTAATGGTAGAATTTGTTGAAAAAATTCTCAGAGGTAGTACTTTTGATAAGCTATCGAATGATGTTGGTGCCGTCGCGGCACAATTCATAGGGAACTGAGAAAAAAATTTAGAAATTTTGAAAAAAATTTCAAGGTCAAACTTAACGTTAGGTTTTCTTAGAAAAATTCTCAGAGGTAGTACTCTCAAAAAGCCCTCGAATGATGTTTGTGCCGTCGCGGCACAATTCATAGGAGACTGAAAAAAAAAATTTGAAATTTTGAAAAAAAAATTTCAAGGTCAAACTTAACGTTAGGTTTTCTTAGAAAAATTCTCAGAGGTAGTACTCTCAAAAAGCCCTCGAATGATGTTTGTGCCGTCGCGGCACAATTCATAGGAGACTGAAAAAAAAAATTTGAAATTTTGAAAAAAAAATTTCAAGGTCAAACTTAACGTTAGGTTTTCTTAGAAAAATTCTCAGAGGTAGTACTCTCAAAAAGCTTTTGAATGATGTTAGGCCGTCGCGGCACAATTCATAAGGAACTAAGAAAAAAATTTGGAAATTTTGAAAAAAAAATTTCAAGGTCAAACTTAACGGTAGGTTTTCTTAGAAAAATTCTCAGAGGTAGTACTCTCAAAAAGGTTTCGAATGATGTTTGTGCCGTCGCGGCACAATTCATAGGAGACTGAAAAAAAACTTCCAAAGTTTTGAAAAAAATTTCAAGGTCAAACTTAACGGTAGAATTTGTTGAAAAAATTCTCAGAGGTAGTACTCTTGATAAGCTTTCGAATGATGTTTGTGCTGTTGCGGCACAATTCATAGGGAACTGAGAAAAAAATTTGGAAATTTTGAAAAAAATTTCAAGGTCAAACTTAACGGTAGGTTTTCTTAGAAAAATTCGCAGAGGTAGTACTCTCAAAAAGCTTTCGAATGATGTTAGTGCCGTTGCGGCACAGTTCCTAGGAGACTGGGAAAAAAATTCCAAAGTTTCGAAAAAAATTCCATCATGGAATCTTAACATGAAATCGATCTGTAAATTTTACCTGTGGGAGGACTCACCCTCGTTTACGTGTTGGCACAGGCGCCATTATGGCACACCTATTCATACATTAGTTACGGATAAACATATAATTTTTTTGCCAAAAAAGGAATTTTTTCTATACATAAATGTGTCGCATACTTGAAAGAATATGTTGCATTTCAAGTGTTTCTTCTCGTCTAATTCTTCCTCTGTTAAGTAAGTAAGTAGGTACAAGCGTTCTTCAATTTATAGATTAATAGCATCCTCGATGTGAGCGACTAAGTATTCGTAAGGATATCTAGAACGAAACAAAAAAATACATTACTCGTCGATCTTCACGTAAACGATTCCGCAATCGAATGAAAATAGAGGCAGTGAATTATACAGACTGTGTTTTAGAAAAGTAGATAAATAAAAAACCTCTTTACAATGATTTTTTTGATTACAAAAAACCAACACATTATCAGATCAGTCTGAAATTGTACTACCTCGTTAATTCAATTGATATGCACCTGCTCGAAAAATTATGAATCAAGGTAGAAATAATAAAATCACTCGCACAAACCTTCAATCAATAATTTATAAAAATAAAGTATCGCAGAAGAATCTTTGTAATTCAACGATGGTCTTTATGAAACCGTAGATACTTAATCAGATGAAGTGTCTTCGACTAAAATCGCAAGAACGGCAGCAGAACCTTGTTTATTGACGATTTCATCACGCGGCGTTACTATACAGCTCATCGTTTACTTCGTTTCAGAAACAGTGTGCACTGCTCTCTTCATCTTCAGCAGGTATACGTTCACCAATAAACTGAAAGAAAAAATGAGAAAAAAAATTACGATCAAAATCATTTAATAATTCACGAAGATCATTATCTCAATTGCTCAACTAGAGAAGATGAAATAAACGAAGAAAACCATCAACAATAGATTTGAAACCATCGAAATGTACCTACATCTACCTACAATATTCGTTGATGTATAACAAATAAAAAGTAAAAGTAAGTACCTAATACATCTTCAAACGAATACTTACAACGATGAACCACATTCGGAGGAAAATTCGCAATCGAACATCAAAATAATACGCAACTCTCCTACAGATGTCCTTCATTTTCAAGTTTTCTTTCTCATCTAATTCTTCCTTTATATGTTCTTTGGTAAATAAGTATTCGAAAAGATATCTAGAATGAGAAAAAATCCGGAGGTATAGGTACTCAAAAAACGATGAATCAAGTTAGTAATAAAATTAGTCGCACAAACCTACAATTCATAATATAAGAAAGTATCTACTGTTGGTCGTATTCTCCGAACCAATCTTCAACGATAACCGAACGGTTCACTAAAATCACCGGTTGAATTACGATCAGAGTTAGCTGCACAAAAAACAAGAAAAAAACATCACCCATCAGTCGTCAACTCGACGATCACAATGAATTAATAACAACAATATCTAGCTAGTATTAATATTTCACTAATCACATCATTACGATTAGAAGTGTACTCGTAATGGTACAGCTTTGGTCTCTGGAAAAGATCGTTGTACCTAATTTAACGTTAATTTTTTTAAAACCGTAGTTGAATAAAGTGCCTTCGACTGAAATCGCAGAAGTGGTAGCTGGACACTGTTTAATAAAATATGGCTTTATCAATATGCCTTACTATAAAACTTACCTAATCGGTTTACGTTGTTTCAGAAACAGTGCACTGCTTTTTTCGTCTTGAGCAAGTACGTTACGTTCACCATTTATGCTGAATAAAAGAACAATAATGAGAATAGACTCGCGATGAAAATAATTTCAAACATCACGCACAATTCATTCAATTTCAGTTAACCTGCAGCAGATGTGGTAAATAGTTTTGGCACAAATGATACCTTTAGTCAGTCAATTGCCTAGCCTCGTAAAGAACATTTTTTGCATGCATTTACACAAATAATTGCTTACTATTTTCCGTAGTCTTTAACCGTATAAGTGATTCATGTATGTAAGTACATATGTACGGTCTATGCTACAGAGTTTGACCATTAACTTGAAGAATTCGAGAATAATACAAAGTAATTTACGTACAACGCCGATATTGCGTAATAGTTGAAGTAGCTGAAACATATTATTTTTGGAGATGCGTTAGGCGCGACGGTATCTTCAAAATTAGGTGCTTACTGCTGCAGGTCGAAATTGAGTAAATTTAAATTTCACATAAACAGTACGTTACAGAACGTGAACGTAACACCATAATACGAAATAAAATATAATAAAATGAATAATTTTCTACTCACATTATTAATAATTTCAAGAACAACACAATGTAAAACTGAAACAATCGAAATGAAAAAAACCGCCAAGCTAACACAGCCTCAACCATACGCAGAAACACAGTCGTCCGCCCAGAAATGCGGGATGACAACTATTTTCTTGGAATCAAAAAGAAACTTTCAAAAGCACAGTCAAAAAATTAAAAATCACTCACACAGTGAGAACCTTCCACGAAAAAAAAATCCTGTCGATCAATTAATCATCATAATCAGTGTTGACACAAATGTTTTACACGATAAAAATAATTAAAAGTTGAACTTGAACGTGAAAAAATGAAAAATTAAATTAATGCAAGACGTAAAAATGCCTGTGAATTTTCTTGAAGAATTTTCAATAAATTTTCGGCAATTCTCTCTTGTTTTCAGTGATCGCAAACTCGAACATATAAACTAGATTTTCACATAAACACCGCAAGAATTACGTAATACGTAGACGTAGTACACATGCTTATTACTTACTTACTTACTTACTTACCCATTAAAAATCAAAAAAGAATTTCGGATCATGGCTTTTATGGGAGCAAAATGGATTTGATATATCTGAATGCCTTCTGATGAATTTCAAGTTGATTTCATTCGTGAATGAATTTGCAGTCATGATTTCAACCACACAGTACCTTTATTCGTACTATGCTCAAGTATATTTGCAAATCTTACTTCAAAATAACGAAAATGTTCAATAAATGAAATAACAGCAGTGCAACAACAAGATAATTTAATACAGTTCATCAACCCGAAGTTCCTACGAAGAGAAAATATATGCTAATTTACTAACAACGAATCTCTTCAAGTTGCAGAAACACCGTTCACCAGGCATACACAACACATCACACACACTTCTTTTGGAGAAACTTCAATTCTTATTAGTTACCACTCGACATCACAATTTTTCACGAATCACACGAATGTGATAAGAAAATTGAGTAGAATAAGTATTCTTTTTACAAGAAAAAAGAACTTTTATGAGTTTTAATACAAAACAACAAAAACCAATAAACTTGACAAAATAAGTAAAATAAAACCACTCGATAGAGGTTCGGTATAGCATAGGAACCCTCGATTGTTAACTGAACTGTTGACATTTTTCATAAAAACAAAACCACGATTTAGCATCGATATACATACACAAATATCTTCTTGAATTACTGATTCAATTGGTACTCATTTTATACAAGTACTTACATATTAAAATAAATGAAACATGACTAATATTAAAAACGGTGATTACCAATAAATTTTAAAACTGGTGTAACCATTAAATTTGCAAGAAATTCTATCCGGTATGTTACTATAATTACACGTGATTCTGCAAATTTCGGATGCTGTTCAAATATTTTTCAGTTTGAGGTGTAAATGCTCGATTCAATTGTCTCGTTACCGTTTCGTATGAATTCGCTAAGAAGTGTGTATTATGATATGAACCAATTTCAAAGCGTATCTATTCCAGTTGTTGAAGATTTCATCTTGTCAACTAGAACAAAAACACAAAATTATGGGCATTCAATTCTCCACACTTTGAAGTAAAATTTCAGTTCCTTTAATTCATATTTAATCACCAAAAATGATGGATTAAAAAACAGCACCGTTATAATAGACAAAAGTATGTTTCAAACATACTCAACGTGAGATTCGGTTAAAATTTAGTATGAAAATTATCATCTGAAACATGCAATTGATAATACTTAAATAAAAAAATATGTCTATTCAAAAAGTTGATTTCGTGAGATCGTTGTTTCTCTAACAGGTACCATAAAAAAGAATCGAAATAAGTTTTGTAAATTTTATCAAAATAAAATATTGATGAAATGAGATCTATGATTATCTATTTTGCTTAAAAGAATTTTTCTCAACAGTCAATTCTTGAAAAAAATACTAAGAATAAATATGTAATCAAAAAAGCGATACTTTTGAGCAACAAAACCATTTTTTTTTCAAATTATCAATTGCTTATAGTCTTTTGAAAAAAATCAACTAAAAAGAAAACTACACTACTGCAGTATAAGTATAGTGATACTTGAATAAATTGGGTGAAAAAGGACCCAAAGGAAAAAATACTTACTCAAGTATACTTACGTATTAAACATTTTCATAAAAAGAAAATATGTGAAATCGTTCGCGTTGAAAAAAAAACAACCTCTAGTGTTCTGAAGACAAAGTGAGGTGATTTAGCATACTTTTGTGTATGAGTAATGATACGGATACGTAATAAATAAAATTAGTGTTATGAACTTGAGACTATTCAATTTTACATCCAAAAATAATAAATAAATGTTTGTCGGTAAGTCGAACAGTAGAAACTTTCAAGATTTCAATTCAAAACATTTAGAACAGTAAAGCAATAAAAATGAAAAAAGTTTTCCGATGCCGGGAATCGAACCCGGGTCTTCTGGGTGAGAACCAGATATCCTTGCCACTAGACTACATCGGATACAACAATCCTCCGGCGAATATTAAATATACCTATATGCGGTACGACAACTCACAATATTCCATTGCGAGTACATGACAAAACGTCTGAAAATAAGCGAAATAAGTAATACTTATAAATTTACGAGTAGGGTACAATTGCTTACTTCTTGAAATTGAATCTTCAAAAGATTTTTCTGATTGAATGAAAATTTTTCAATGAAATAAGTTGTTTTCATCCCAGCGTTTACAAATAATTATCTATCTATCAGCATACTTACCTAAGGTATCTGTGTATACCAAAGTACCTATAAGTATTACTTTTATTAATATTATTCATCATGATTCATGAATACATGTGCCTATGTGTGAATAAAGATTTACCAAGATATGGTGACGAAAAACAAGTATGGAATACTTACTTATCATTCAGCAAATATTGATGAAAAACGAAGTACAATTAATATTGAATCATGGATAAAAAAAACTTTTTCTTCAATCTCCAAATTAAAATCTAAAATAATAATATTGTAGTAGTTGATCGTGTGAATGTGGGTAATTATAGTCATTAGTAAATAATACATTATCGTCATTTTACTGATCCTGTTTTCGTATCATTATTTTCTGGTTTTTTTTTTTTTTTTCCAAGAAGTAAAGATAGAATTAATCGTCAGACTTTCCGTCAAATTTATTGCATCTTTAAGATGTCAACTCGTCGAGCCGAAAATAATTTGAATAAGTAGATGATTATAATTGATTACCTAATATTTGTATTTATGATGATCAAGTACCTATCATGAATAGTAAAATTAACGAACATACTCATCGATTGCACCTAGTGACATGCAATATAAAAAACGACAAACATTTATTTACGACAGTCATACAGACATAAAGGAAAAAGGAAACACAAAAATGAGAAAATAAAATAAACATACCAAAAAAAAAGTCACACGTAGAAGAATAAAAAAATATAAAAGAAAAATACACGCATCTTCAAGTTATAAAACAAAGGACTCGTAGAATTAATCGTCAGACTTTCCGTCAAATTTATTGCATCTTTAAGATGTCAACTCGTCGAGCCGAAAATAATTTGAATAAGTAGATGATTATAATTGATTACCTAATATTTGTATTTATGATGATCAAGTACCTATCATGAATAGTAAAATTAACGAACATACTCATCGATTGCACCTAGTGACATGCAATATAAAAAACGACAAACATTTATTTACGACAGTCATACAGACATAAAGGAAAAAGGAAACACAAAAATGAGAAAATAAAATAAACATACCAAAAAAAAAGTCACACGTAGAAGAATAAAAAAATATAAAAGAAAAATACACGCATCTTCAAGTTATAAAACAAAGGACTCGTAAAAAAAAAATAAATAATTACAATGAATCGTAAAAAAAATCACTAATAACGATCACCAAATGTTAATCATATTGTTTTGAAATTGTTGCGAACTTGTAGTCTCCTACTGCTAACGTTATAGCTAGGTAGGAAGACTACCGTTTAAATTTACTGTCCAGATTTTCCATATTCCTAGCTAAATCTACGACAATTTCATTGTACACAGCTCGATCGAGATTTTTGCCCAACATGTACAAAACCCACCAGTCACCAACGTCTAGGTTTGAAGAAACAATCCCAGCATCTCGTCGCGAAGCAACCTTCCGAGAGGATTTCAGCAACCGCGGTCTCAAAGTCGGGAACACTATCAGACATATGCGATACAGCATTAATATAGTCAATAAGGCAGCTAGTAAAATGAACCAAAACCAAATAAAAATATAGGTCTTTTCGTTGACTACGTTCAAAGGTAGGACACACAACGCGTCCAGCTCGACTTGACCACCGCTAGGACCAAATTTGCGAAATGTGCACTTGGTGACGCGAGGAAATATATAGATCATGGGGTCGAATCGTGAGTCTTGACCTCGGTCCGACATCTTCAGCACGTCTAGCCCGTACTGCAGAAATTCGCCGTCGAAGAATTTATTCATCAAGTACAGCTGCGTTAGAATGTTGGCAAAACATAGGAATTCGCACAGCCAATATCGAATCGCGTACATACGATGCATCTGAAACAAACGCGCAACCAGTTAGTTATGATCGAAAAATTAGTCGATTAAAAGTAAAATAAAATAAGCTGGAAAAATGAATAAATAAATACGGTTCTGTGGTCTACAAGTACCCAAGTCAGAGCGTCGAGAGAAAGTTACAATAGAGTACGAATCGTAGCTGTGTTTCCACTCGTTACGTCCGTCGTTTGCTTCGCTCTCTCAGGCTGTCTATAACTAATTGATCAATTGTGCAGTAAACAAACCCTGCGCTACTCTAATGCGCTACAGTATGATACTAAAGTTTCAACCTACGGTACGCGTCTACTCTAGACACATTTACGTAAGTAATTATATCGATAAAAACGAGAGAAACCAAAGGATGTATTAGGTTACGACTGACTGACTGAGTAGGTGACTAACAATCCTACTTATACCTAGGTTGAGAGTATAGGTACTCTGTACAAAATCGAAGCGATTCTGAAGAACACGTAGTAGGTATAATAGATTGGAAGTATCCATATTCCATAAATAGGTACTTATTGTTAGTACAAAATTCAAAACTACATGCACCGTTGATATGTATTATGACTTTCGAGATATACTGTACCTATACTATAAAAGACCCAGACACACTCAGACAATAGCGGGACTTCTGAAAGTAGTTTCACTAGTCATTTTTATCAAATCTTCCTTCCACCCATGTCTCGAATTCCCAACTGCTAGTTGCCAGTACGGTCTAATTTGCCTTTGCATGCTACGTAATGTAGGCCGTTGTAACATTTCGTTATCCAAGCCCTGTTCGTAGAACTGGTGTGTACAGCGTACATAACTTGAGTGGAAATTGAAATGAGAATTCAAACCAAGTTGAAATAACAATCCAACCAACCCAACCCAATCGTATTGCGTCGCGTCCGAAGGGTTCAACGGCATATTTTTGTAATCCCTACACTTGAACACTACGCATAATACATTTCTAAGAATGAAAACTCATTGCGCTTGCGTGATCAAACACGTGGCAATGTTTTTACGTTAACGACTAACGTAAAACTGGGCCTTTGCGTCGTTATGGTAGCTTCCTTCTATACTTCATTCCTATCCTAATGTTCCGATTTCCTGATACGTATTAGTCGCATTGTACCTAGTACCTACATGCATTTTTCTACATAGGTACAAAAATATCTGATGTCGCCATGTCGGTGGGTAATTTTTATGGCAGTACATACGTTTACGTGAGTAATCTGTTCTCACCTCAACGTACTCGTATGAGTTAAGAGTACCTACGTACTTGTATGATAAAGCAACAAAGTACCTCAAGTCTACTATTGAGACGGTTGAAAATAACCAAATAGGTAAGTAGGTACCTGCGATGATAAGAATCATAAACATTTTACATCAGATTTCAGCTTTAGGTATTTTTTCTAGAACTTGATTAGAGGAACTGAATCACGTAGTAGCGATCACAAACAGTTCTTTCCACGAAAAAATAGCAACACTCGTTCATAGGTAGCAGTATAAGGTACGAGTAAACCGAGTCCGGTGTCTCCGCCTAAAATTCTACACACGAAGACGTGTAGACTGTGTGTAAGTAAAGAAACCGCCAAATAACAAAATAAATATTGATGTAAGTACTTCTCATCGAATTTCGAAACGACAATGAAATAGTGTGTCATGTATCAAATCAACTAGCTATCAACATAATTTATTTCAGAATGTGAAATTATTATAAAGAAGTTTTACGAACAGATTACCGAACTAGATCTACGTACCTAACTCAAGTTCAGGTCACAGCCACAGCAGTACGTACGTTTTAGTATTTGATTCAATTTGGCAAATGACGCAATATTATATCATATGTACATATATCTTTTTGCGAACACATTTTACAGACAAATTCTGTGACGTCTAGTTGAATCGCGACATTTTTCGTAAAATACACTTGGGTACATACATATTAGATACTTATAGTACCTAAGTATAATGTAAAGTACTTTTAACTTGAATGATACAAGTACCCAGCATTCATAAAACATGATGGACACAGAATCATTTTTTCATTTTCACAATATAAACCCCATAAAAGAGAATATTAAAAACGGTTGAAAAATTGTCATCCGTTTCCCAGATATAACGAAATATTTATGCTACACATCACTGACTAACTTCCGATATTAGGTACTGAAGTACTTGGAAAATACTTGATGATTAATTATTATCAACAACGGGAATTTTGTACATATTAACCCTATTCTATGTACAAATGGCATAATATTTAGTTACTTATTGTTGATAAATAAGTATACCTAAGCAACAATAGTTCATCAATTCTACTACATACATGTACGACACTCATAGACCAACTGACTGCATTTGCGGTTTTCATACAACATTGTAAACAATCCGTTTTCAAATTAAGGTTTTCATTTTTCTGGAAAATCCCGCCGCGCCGTGTCAATTCAAATAATTTTACAATGTATTCAACAGAACGGAATTTCTCGTTATTAAAAAAAAAACAAAAAAAACGACGAATTAGGCGAGTCGAGTGGTATTAAATATACCTACCTAATAATAAAAATAAATTCACACGTTTGAAAAATCTCATCGAAATTATCAGTGGTTCTAAAAATACGAACGGGACGAAATAGCGTTAAACGTGCACCTACTAAAAACAATCTCATTCGACTTGAATGACTGAAAAAGTATAACAATGAAGTACAAGTAACGCTAACACGATTCGAAAAATCATTAAAAGTAGCAGTAAATTTAAACAATAAGTATTACTCGATGGGACTTGATTTTCTGCAGTCGGTCCGCTTAAACGTATACAAGTACATTTTGAGCAGTATAATTGATCATTTACTCCTGTAACTGTCGACGTATAGACTGATAGATAGTAAAATATCTACTATTCGAGTAGGAAATGTAATTAAAAACGACCGTTAACTTGAGTGCAATAAACGTAAAAGAATATGCGTAAACTTCTGCATAATGACCACAAATTTTTTCATTTTATTTTCAAATAAACGCCTATACTTATAGCTTTATCGTTGCGTTACTCGTATTATGCATCATTGTGAACTTTTGAAGCTGAAAAAATGAAGAAAAACCCATTTAATGCGGTAGTAAATTGTTCGAAGAGCTCGCCAGAGAAAAGTTTACGTAGTGTAGAAGGATTACAATGATCTAAGTACACTTAGGCAGTATAGAGATTAACGATCTACTCGGTATTCTGAATTGAATCAACTTGGTATTAGTATTTTGATCAGCGTACAACATACTTACGTACCTACACTATAATGTGACGTTTCAATTGAATTGGATAAGAGGGTAAGATAATAATTAGTGTAGCTTGTATTTCCGACTCTTAGTCGTAGGTTATAACCTTAATCGTTTTAAATGAGCCGAATTAATGAGAAGAATAAATTTTTGTATTATTGTACGAACGCATGGATTTAAATCGAGTAAGAACTGGTTTATAAACACACACGATCGAGTGTATCGAAAGGAACGAGAATAGGTAGGGTACAGGTAGGTACAAGTGTACATTACATATACGTATATACTTACGTACGAGTGTACTGTTACCATAATTGTTTTCTAGTTCATAAATACACATAAACAAAGATTAACACTTCAACAAACAGCTCGAGTTCGACTTGGGTACTTAAGTAGTACCTATATTTATGTAGTATTAGGTATGCGTAAGTATTGAAATGGTTTTTACCTTGGCATGATCTAATACGTATTGAACGATAGTCTCTTTTTTGATGTTTTTTTCCTTCTCGGTATACACGAAATGATTCAAGCCGGTGACCAGAGTTTTCATGAGGCCGCCTTCGTAATTGTCCCATATCCATTTTGGAAAGTAGCACGCCACACCTTGGAAGAATAATACGAAACAAACCCATTGATAATAAGTGTAATAGCGCTCGCGGGAATGGCTGCTTAATTTTGGTCCGACGCCGGGATGTGCCATATGAGTACCGACTTCTTTACCAGAGTAATCACGGGGCAAAGTAAACGTGGATGTAATCCAACAATACGAATTGATCGGCTTCATTTGATCCTTATCGTTTCCACTGCCGATGCATAATATAGGATCGCCGACCAACTGAGACGCGGTCACCACTACCGAACAAGCGAACAAAAGTAAAGCCGTAAACACATTATGAAATCGAAACAGCGGACCATCTTTGACGACTTCGTCTTTCTTTAGAAAATCTTTCAAACCGCCGAACACCTTAACAATATTCGCACCTCCGGCCATATCACATTCGACGAATCACCGTAACACCATACGCAAGTCGAACACAATCGCGATCACGACAAAAACGATAACACCGGGTAAAGTACACTAATCATTCGGATTTTTAGAATTGACATATTCGCTCGCCGAACGCGGCTAATCAAAAAAATCACCCACCGCTACGTCGCAGTAGCTTTGTTTTTCAAAATTCAAATTCCAATTCGTTTCCTGTACTGGTGGTACTCTTAACATCGCCACACATCTGGATACAGTAGAATATCATTCGCGCTAGCTAGTTCGGTCACGTTCTGTTCGGCTTCCTTGGTTCCTTGCTCTTCTCGCCGCTGCCTTCCCCTTCCCTGGTAATAATAGCAGTTCACAATACAACTGAAAATACTAGAGCACATTACACTACTACTAGTTACTACACAGCCTGTGCTATGCCTAATTCAACTGAAGCCGCATATGACCGGGGAAAAAACAGAATAGGAGATAAACCGTACGCACGACCGCGTCAAAATAACGCCCGTTTCAATATATCTACCAACCTGCGCTTGCCGTTCGCCTGTGATAGCGCCGCGCCGGTGGTATGGATTTTCCTCTTTTTCGGCGGTCATGACGTCGCGGCGCAGTTCGATGTAGTAGTACCTACGCCGTACGTCGCATTCGTAGTTATTTCTCAATGAAACGTAAGATTTACGTAATTTCAAGGCTTTTTTCACGAGTACAAATACGAAACTAGTAAGCCTGTTGGTGCGTCATTTTGGAAAACATTCGGCGGTGCGATGTACAATTTTGTTTGAAGCGAATCTGCAAACACAACATAACGACAGAAGAATTTCATTAACTAAAGATACAAAAACAATGAAAATTACCTCTTTCGCATAGCCTACTTCGATTCGTTCTTTTTGAAAAGTGGTCTTCCTCACGTCGGATGGCGAACTGATGATGAATGTAGCATTGTTATTCGTCTTGAAATGTACACGACGCGAGCGTGAATTTTACATGGCATACACATTTATCCATAGAAGTGAGAAGTGTACGCACATACGATTGATACATACTTACATACCTAGTACAACTGCAACAAGAATAGGTACTAGGTAGTTAAATTACTAATGTAAGGGCAAAAATATTGTAACTAGAAGTATTCTGGAATGCTACTGAGTGCTGATTTACCTATTTGAAATTTAATTTAATCGCCATCAAAAAGTAGAAGTAAAATGAACGTGAGAATATCCTGATTCACTACCTAACTTTGACCCTTATATCTAATATGTAACGCTTCATTCATCTGCAAGTAAGTATTTTATTTCATTGGGAAGTGAAACGAAAATAAAATGATATAGTTCCTACAACCAATTTCAATTTTTGTGTCTACTAATATATTGTATGCATATTTTACGCGCAGTACATACTTGATTTGTCAGTGTGATAAATTTTCAATCATAAACTGTTCTAGCTTCTTCAATCTTCATGTTGGAATTTCAGTTTAAATACCAAACTATCTGTATAGAAATTAATACAAAATGAATCACTGAACTAAAAGTTTGCAGCATCAAATTACTATTTTACACTGTCTGTCATCATAATTCATAAATTTTGTAGAAAAAAGTTCAACTTCAACTTCAATTCGCAGAACGCAAGAAAGAAAAATGTGATGTGAACACTAGAAACTGAAAAGATAACAGATGAACATTCACAAAATGACGTAGAATATTATAACTTATAACACCAGAAATCGAGCAACAAATCAACAATCCTCGGTAGTATAGTGGTAAGTATCCCCGCCTGTCACGCGGGAGACCGGGGTTC
>FIZT01026813.1:0-12363 GCA_900065295.1 Paracoccus marginatus | reverse complement strand
TCCCCGTTTCAGCAACCTCACACTAGCGAACCTAGCGAGCTTGGCATCGCGAATTGACTACTTCAGAAGTTGGTGTTACGTATAAGTGTCTACTTACATCGGCGTAATGGTCGATACATACCAAGACTTCGATTTTCCGGCCGAATTACGTTGCCAGCCTCAGTGTCTAGTAGCTTTCATCGGACTGGACTACGCCAATAATGCCGTTCACAAAAATATTTGGGAAATGTTCTCTCAAAATCGACACCAAGATCGTGCACCCATCGAATTTATTCCATTTCCACTAGAGTGTCCGTTGCCAGTACAAAAACCAAAGGTAAGAAGTAGCTCGACTATCTATAAACTTCGTTACCGCAGTGTTTTCAATTTTATGATTTGCTCATTTTAGAGAACTTCGTACGAATGGTACGTGCCGAAAGGTATACTAAAAACGAATTGGATGAATAAACATCTTCGTTTGATACCTTCTGTGATAGTGTTATTTTACGAAGTCGAATGGGAGGATCCTCATTGGACTGAGAAAAAGTTGGAATGCGCTTCTCATATTCATACAATCAAGTACGTGTAGTTTTATTTGATTATACTGTCGGTATTGATTGAGAAAATTAATAAACACAATGTCGCGTCGTATTTTTTTAGTTCAGCCATCGAAGGAAGGAATATAAAAATAGCGTTGGTGTTGATTCAGAAGAGCTCAGCTGTCGTCAGTACCGGAGGTGATGACGCGTTATCGATGGAAAGAGCGTCCGAACTGTGTACAGCTTGCGATCTAAATCCTAAATTATTACTATTACTTCATCATAACGAGCATTTACAAGGATATATTGTCAGGTTAGTTGACGCGAGTGTTTTTTTTTTAGAAAACCTGTACCTGGGCGATATCACCTAATCGTCGCTATTTATTTTCGTAGACTCGAAAACGTATTCTACGAATTGGCTCAGAGCTACTATGCTCAAGAAATTCGTAACATCAAGCTGCACAAAGATCACTTGTTGAAAACTTCGCACCAGTACTTATTCGTCAGGCATCAATTCAAAATAGCCTTCTTTAACGAAATGAAACGCGATCTTAACACAGCTCACAAGTAAGTCGACTTGGTAAACTCGCTCAGTTTACGAATATCACATCTATAAACGAATTTTGAATTCCAGACATTATACCTTGGCTAATTCAAATTTACTCGAATTAAGAATGAGCGATGCGAATATACACGAAATCAAAATAATCGGATCGTTCGTCACTTACAAACTATGTAAAATTTATTTCGCCTTGAATCAGCCTCGAGACGCTATTAGTCAATTTAATACTCACATCGATCGATTTCGAGGCAAAACCGGGCTCAACGAGTTACTCTTCGAGCACTACATTTGGCTTTCAAAACAGTAAGTAAACTGCTCGGCGCTGTAAGCTCAATACGGCGGAAATGACTTGATTTTATTTCGAAGGTTTTTCGTATTCGGTGATCTATTCGAAGAAGCTGCCAGACAAGGTTTACCAGCGGTTCAGGCTCGTCATCCCGGATTTTATTATGAGCAAGCGGCTCAATACGCGTCTCAACGCAAGAAATTAGTCGTCGATGTGTTCAAGGTACGTAGGAAATGGCGCAGAAGAAGAATCCAAAATGGAAATTATCCGCGTTGTTGATTTCAGGATCCTATCCAGTATCCTGAGAATGATCCTTTGTTGGGTTGGGAAAAAGTCGAATTTTATGGCCAGCGTCCTTGGAGACTGGCAAACCGATCTGAGCAATTTGATACCGTACGAGAACAATTAGCTGTACTAGCTTTGCAGTATAGAGAGAAATACGTCGTCGATCATTCCGTAAGTGAATTCAATTGCGAAGTTGGTCGCTATTTTGATAATGTTTTGGCGATGAAAAATGTTATTTTTCAAGGCTATTATCATCAGTTACTTGGGAAGTGCGATCGGACAATTCAAACTGTATAGATCTCCGAGGAAAAGAAGATATCTAGGTTTGTGGTTACGTTACACTTTCCGGGAAGTTGTACGAAAATTATAATACAAGATTATTTCCTTTTTCTAGCTGTCCAAATGGCTAACGAATACTACAATTCGAAAGATTATGGAAAAGCACTGACGTACGTATTTTTTTTTTTCAAAAACTGTATTCCAACGTAATTGCTGATTTTTAATTCAATTTCAAATCGGCTGATTTTAGGCTATTTACTCACATGCTCTGGGAGTACCGCAACGATAAATGGTTAGAACTGACGATGGATCTTCTGAAAAAAGCCCTAAATTGCGCGTACTTAACGGCAAGTTTACAAGAATACACCGAATTATCTGTCGAAGGTCTTTATCTATTTCCACACGAAGAAAAATTACGAATTATGAATAACGTCGCTGCTGTTATTCAGGTATTTTTGCGTGGAAAATGGTCGCGATACGCTGAGTATATTTCTCGTATTAATTTTTTTTTTTTAATGTTTAGAAAATGAATCCACATCCCGAACCTTTGCTGAACGAATCTGATATTTCTAAAGCGATCGAATTATGGTCTAATTTGATCCACGCTCCCGTTGTGAAATTCGTCAACGTCGACATGCATTCCAGTACTTCTTTCGTATACTGTAAAGCAACATTTTACCAAAACGATAGCGATGCTGTCGACGTAGAGGTGTGGCTTAGGTGAATACACGAAATTTTCCTCCTATAAAATCAGTCACTCTCCTAAGTGATCGTAACGCTGAATTAATTTTTCCAGTAACGAATTTCCAACCGATTTGAACTTCTCGCAGTTAGCCATAGGTATCGCGAGCCCGTCCAGAAATACCGAATTTTTCATATTTAAACAAAACGAAACGCAGACTCAAGGTTTAATTTTGAAATCGGGCGAAACAAAATGTATTCCATATAGTTTCGTGCCTCTGGCTTCGGACGTTGGCAACGAAATACAAGTAAATATTTAATTTGGCTGTGCAACTTTGCTTGAGAACTCTTCTTAACCTTGTTTTTTGTAGCTAAGTTACGTTTCGTTGACTCTTGGTAACGAGCACGTCGACAACAGACTGATAAATTTACGTTTCAATGGAAAGTGGAGCGAATCGGAGGTCCTACTGAGGGACGACTCGTACTTCACGTAAGTAAAACTGCCCTAACAATGTAAACAACCTCGACAACAATTTAGTAAAATTTTTCAACACTTTTTTTCAGATCTCACTCGAAGCAGAAAACTCAGTTTTACAAGCTCGAATCAAACTTATCCATTCAGATCAAATCTAAAATATCCAAAC
Organism: Paracoccus marginatus; assembly: GCA_900065295.1. Lineage (NCBI taxonomy): Eukaryota > Metazoa > Arthropoda > Insecta > Hemiptera > Pseudococcidae > Paracoccus > Paracoccus marginatus. The sequence continues at coordinate 9,108 of FIZT01026813.1, read as the reverse complement.
TTCGGTTTACAGTCGGTCATAAACCTCCGAGCCTGATTTCAGAATGGTATCCGGTTGAAATAGTTTTGAAAAACGAGGAAGCTTTCGTATGCAAAAATTGCACTCTACACGTTTCGTTGGCCACTTCATCGACCGTATCTGTGGCAACTTCGCCCGATAATTTGAACCTCAAAAGTTCCAGTAAGCCATCTTTTTTGTATAATTTCGAGTCAGTGATTCTCAAAACGCGGTCACAATTTTTACAATTTTTTTCAGCCGAGATTTACGAGAATATAAACAGCGAACCTAGTCAACTTCCGTGCATTATCGGTGTAGGCAACGTTGGAGTTGACGAAACAGTTCAAAAAATCATCTACCTCAAAACTGGATCGGTAGAAACGAGAAATGTTACGTGCAAGGTATGCTATTTCCATTAAACTGAACTTCGGCTGTACGTAAATTGAAAGAGAAATATTCTTCTAGATCGCGTACAGCACCATGAATGCAGCCGGAGAAGAAATATCGTGCTCGAAAGAAGAAACAATTCAATTAGAAACGGTTAACGTATTCGAAGTCACTGCTTCTTTCTTGTCGATAAAATGCGAACACGTTTCAAAAATATACGCCAATGAGCCGGTGCTAATGCGAATGCAAATAGATTGCATTTCTCCTTGGCCAGTTCACATTGAGAACACCACGTTCGCTTTACAGGTACCCTTGACTTTGTATCCAATTTCCCTTCCATTTTTTTTTCTTTTTGATAAACATCGACAAATTAATTGAAGCGGATTTTTGCAGAATGATCAGGTTTGTTGGGATGGAGACAAATGTCCATCTTGTTTGAAAAACAAAACGTTAAGAAATAAAGAAATAGGCACAGAAGTTGTTTCGTTCACTGTGAAAAATATCTGCGACGGTGATTTCGTATCGTTGGGTGTTTTTTCTCTATTTTGGAGAAGGTATCGATCACTGTTCTATTTATTTACCTATTTTTTTTTTTTTAATGATAATTTATTCAACTCGTTGGTGTGTTTTTATAGAGAAAATTTCGACAAAGAATTGACCGTTTGTACCGAAGTGCAATTACCTCAAGTGAAAGTGGAAAAGTTACCCTTGCTCATCGATATCGATATTTCTTCGCCAGGTTGGGTGAGAACTCCAATGCCTTTGAAATTAGAACTGCAGAATAATTCCGAAGAATTGATGTCGTTCGATATCAGCGTCGAACATAATGAAATCGACGCTTTTATGTTTTCCGGATCCAAACAAGTAGATAATTTTTACCCTGCCAAGATGTGATTTTTTATTCGATCACGATTACAAATTTATTTTCATTACTGTACGTTGATTCTAGATGTCTTTCAATATCATACCTGGCGGAAAATACCCTATTTATTATAACCTGTTTCCTTTGCAAGCCGGAAATATCCCATTGCCGTATATTAAATTAACCATTCATTCGGATTTAATATCTCAGACTGATCTCACTGATTTAATTAAAAGAGCTTTACCGTCTTCTTTGTTCGTTATGGTGAGTGTTATTTTATTTTCGTCGTATTGCTTCGTTGAAGGAGTGTTTCGAATATGCTTTTTGATGACCTACTTTATTTTTTCTATTTTTCAGCCTCAAAGGAAGGGTAACGAAGCAAGTATTAATACTTTAATGAGTAAAATCGAACCTTAATTCTTTTTTTAATGTATGTAATGTAATCTGTTTTATATGTTATTCACATTTTAATGTTATATCTTGTATGATCATTTTCAAATTATATTCTTGTATTGTTTTCTTCATAACCACTCGTATCATCTCGTGAATTATTGCTAAAGAAATTACGTAGGTACTTGATGGATACCTTGAAGTCTCAAAAAAAAATCCACGAAGTGAGTAAAGTAATGAAGTGATGAACTATCAAGAGTATGTACCTATGTATGCATATTGACATGCGCGAAAAATCTAAACATAAAGCTCGCAAGCTGCAACGAAATGAAATCGTCATCGCCGAAAGTTCAAATTCGAAACGTTTGTGAAGGTATTTACGACATGCGCAAAACGTATTCGCGTGTCAGCAAACCAATGGTTATTTGGTTATCACGACAGGCTGAGTGATAAAAAATGAAAACGTAGGAATCACTTCAAGGCGAGTATCAATTATTTAGTAAAATTTTCTTTCGCGAGTATTGGAAAACCTATTAGGGTATAGTATGTTATAAATTCGACGAAATGTGCGCGGGAAGGTGCTATCAACGAGATTACTTCATTTGGGGAAAACTTGATGGTTGAATTTTCGTTCGAGTTCGTTTATCACAATGATAAACGACATCCCGACGATTTTGACGTTTCTTGGAGGTTACATTCTTACTTCGGCGTTTTTCTTCAGGTATCCTAACTTGTTACATAGAAAGAAGACGCTCAAATTCATTGCCAAACATATCAGCCATCGTGGAGGTAAGTGCAAAAGAACAAGTTCTATGATGTACAGTCATGTGTCGTGCGAACTATTTAAACAAAATGGTCGACGTGCCTGGTGATTGAGTTGATCAATCATACAGTTTGATTTTTCCTAATGTATTTTGTGGCGGTATCTTCGTATTGATTTTAATAATTTCAATTGTGATGACATTTCAGGCGCTGCGGAATACTATGAAAATACTATTACGGCGTGTAGAAGGTTAGTGTTTTAGTTCATCGTTATCGTTAATATTTTCTAGATCGATTTACCTACATTTTTTTTTTTTATTGGCAATGTCCCGCTTAGAGCGCAAGAATGCGGCACTGATATGCTGGAAATCGACTGCCACATTACTAAAGACAAACAAGTGATTGTATTCCACGATCCTAACCTGAAGAGATTAACAGGAGATGATCGGGATGTTTCGCAGGTCAATTTTAACGAACTGCCAATGCTGAAGAGTGTCATATCTGTGGATTTTGTACCGGGTAGGTAGCGATTTAGATGGTAATTCGTTGATTTTTTTCAACTGATTGTTTCGTACGATTGAAATTATCGCGCAGGATTCTATTACAAACACGAAAACGCAAACTTGGCCGATCGTCGAATACCGCTGCTGGAAGACATGTTCAAAGCTTTCGTCAATATGCCGATGAATATCGATATTAAAATCAACGACGATGATTTGATCGACCAAGTTTCGCAACTTATTACACGTTATAACCGAGAAGAATATTGTGTTTGGGGAAACGCCGACTGTGATGTGAATGATAAATGTTACAAAGCTGTAAGTTCATCTGCGCTGAAATATACCAACAACAGCTTACCTATTGCTATTTGCGACGTTATTTTACTCGCGGATTATTTTCATTGAACAGAATCCAAAAGTGAATTTATTTTTTTCAAAGAAAAGAGTGTTCATGTTGTTAATGTACTACTACACCGGATTGCTACCGTTTATACCGATTAAAGAAACTCATTTCGAAATATTCTTACCATCCATTTATGCAAAGTATGTTCCATGTTGGATAGTTTGTCTATAGTCGAAGGTAAAAACTTACCTCTCGTGCATTTTTCAGTTATCCGTGTTATCAAAATAGCATCTTTATGAAATTATTGTTGCGAATTTTCGATATATTGATGATCAGAAAATCGTTATTCAATCATTTGAAAAAAAGGGGCATTCAAGTAAGATGGAAATTATTCATTCGTTCAAACGTCATTGGTTGATATATCGATTACTACCTTAGCGTTAATTTCAGGTGTATGTGTGGGTGCTTAACGACGAGAAACATTTCGAAAAAGCTTTCAAAGTCGGCGCTACTGGCGTCATGACAGATTACCCTACGAAATTGGCGACTTTCATGAGAGAAAATGAAGTACTTGTTCAAGAAGCTGCACTCAATGTGAGAACCGGATATTAGTTCTTTCAAAAATGACTCAAATATTATTAGCATTTACGTAATTTTGTTCTTTTACCACGCGATAAAAAAACCTCGAAAGGAAAATATGCTTTTATGTTACTTTTTTAAAGGTACCTTCCTGGAAGGAAAATTTCTCTAGTTGATTTTAGTTCCTAATCGTGAAATGGCTAGTCAAGTTTAAAACGTGCTAAATTTATTTTTTATTGTTCAAATTGTTGGTACCTATATTGATATGGTATTATTTTATTTTAATTGATAATTTTAACGCGACCCAATTGGTCAGTAAAACCACATTCCTCGCTTGTTTTTAGTTGTGTTTAGTTTGTGCTGTTTATACGCGATATGCTTTTCATAAATTCTCACCTCGTGAACAAGCAGCTTTTAAATTAATCTCGAAAGATGATTTCTTTTTAGTGAAATAAAAACAGCGAATATTTTAATCTCATTTTCAGTTTTACTTTTTATTTGTAAATTAAGTATTTCGAATGAATAAACAAATTGCTGCGTTCATTACTTACCTATTTTATACGATCAAATATGATAATGGTACAAAATGAAGCAAAATATTACAGCGATCCAAATTCGAATAAAATTTTAGTGCATAGGAAATGCGTACGCATCCTGCCGTCGCAACCTCCGTGCCAAATCTTAACCGTTTTTGATAAAAGTTTTGCACGTTGACAGTAAGCCGTGAACCGTTTGGGTGTTAGGTGGCGATGTCGTCGAGAAGAATTGATTTCACGAACGAAAATTTACGACTGCCGCCAAAAACTCGTCATTTGAAAACGATTTTTAATTTTATTCTAACTCGTGCCGGTCTCTTTTGCACCGTTTGTTTGTACCTTTTGGCCGGAGCTTTTCTTTTTCAACGTTTAGAGTCGAGACACGAATTGAAGCAACAGGGTTTAATGCAACAGCAAAGAGTTAATTGTTTGAAAGAACTTTGGATTATTACAGGTATATTTTCAAATTTAATTAGATAGTTTTGAAAATTTTTCGTCATTTTTTTTTTTATAATTATAGAATGGGTTTTCGAATCCGATTTTAGTTCGTAATTTCTTTCAAATATCCTCTGAAATTGTTATATCATCTCATCTTTTCAAATTTCAAAAATTTTCTCTCGCTTGAAGAATGAATAAATACTTGTGTAAACAAGCTATCAATTCGCTTCTGAAGTGATACGATTAAGTAAATACTTACACGAATATGTAGAGATACCCACAGCAAATTATACCGTTCAATTTTTTTTTTTTTTGTGAAGGAATTTCTGAGATATTTTGCAGAAGTAATTTCAAACTTTATCGCAGTATTCCCTATATCCCCATCCTAATAAAATCTTCGTTTATTGGTTCAACAGTACCTTTACGTTATAAAGTAGTTCACCTTATAATATTATAGGTATTTTATTTGTAAAATCGACGTGCGCACGGTGTTTAAATTTGAAATAAGTAAATTGGAACGAGTGGGATTCATTTTATTAGATTATGTATTCGTCATTACCGTAAAATTGATACGATAAAAATTTACAAAATAATAAACAAAGTACCTTATAGTAGGACGTACGGTATACGAGTGATGAAAATAAAAGACGAGAAAGAGATTCGACGTTCCACGCTACGAAACATTTCTACAGCCAATTTCAAATGAATTACTTTACATCGTCGAGGCAATCGGCAATTCCATTAATCTAAGCTGTCGACGCGATCTTATTACACGTAACGTGCATCGCACATGGGAACCGAACGTCGTCAAAAACTGATGTAAAATACGTACTTAATTTGCAACTGAACTGAAACAGAAAATTTGAAAAAATCCAATTCACAAAAGAATATTAGACTTGTTCGCGATTATTTCCTCGTATTATATTATAGCGACGGCGAAGAAACAATTTAAAATTGTTTCTTATTTTGGATTTTCGCCCTTCATTTGCGGAAAAAGGATACGGCCAATTTACATTCTGGGGGCATTTACCACGCAGTAATCCATTTCGGGTATTGTGCCAGACCTTTCGAAATCGAGAACAAACGATTTTCGGGCCAAACAAATTTGAAAAAGGAGTTTAATAGGATTTAGGTTTTATACGTATACATATACGGTAGATTCGTACAAACTGTAGGTTTATACTAGTACTTCGCTTTAAACCGTTTTGCCTAGGGAAACGCACTTAGTTTAAATTCAAATAACTGTTGTTATTTAGCAAAGGTAATGTACGTAATACATACTTACAATGGGCCATTTGGGTTCTTTGAAATGTGACTTATGAGTACCTATCCGTTTATAGTGCTATTTTCGAAGTGAACGTTTGTTTCATTTCGTTCGTTCTTGTTTTATATATTTATTCGTGAAATTGCGGTACGACGGTAAAATTCTGTTGAGTGAAAATCTGTATTATTTTTCGTTGAATGAAAAAATAATAATATTAAATCACGAAGTTTATGTAATTACCTTGTACCTGAGACCTTACAGTTACCTGAGGTTTGATGAGGTATGCGAGAGGTTGCTAGAATTCATTTAAATTAGCTTGTATAGACTCTGAAACTACAAATGCTATTAAAATTCGAGGAAATTGATGAAATAATCACATAAGTAACTAATAAGTACAACTACCATAAAATTAAAAATAAATTTGATTAAAAATGTTAAAGTAATATCTTAATAAATTCAATATGTTGGTGCATCCACTATTCCACATTGGCACATTTAAAAACTGATAAGATTCGATTTATTTATGCCTAATTAATTTAATAAAAAAACTTTATTCAAGAGAAATAATTGTGATCAACTTTTCTTTTCACCAACTTCAAAATCACATCAAAGTAAGTTCAGGTCAGTGGTTCCCAATAGTTCCCAGTACTTTAGTTCCCAGCAATACAGAGTTTCAATTCTTTTCATGACTTGAAGTATGCATTGGCAACAGTGTAAACTTTAATGTAAACATTCCGCTTGTTTTTTGTTTTTTTGCAATGGTTTTTTGAATTATTTGAAGCCATTTTGTTTTTGTCGTATTAGTACGTCTTTAGTTTACGTTGAATCAGAAGTTGAAAATTGAACGCGCGAACTGAGTTTATTAAAAGTTTGAAATTTAAGATTAGAATAGTGAAGTTTACTTAATGTTTTGTGAAATGATTTAATCAAGTGATTGTAGGCGTAGATAATTATTGGTCTAGTCTGTCTAGTATACTAAACAGTAAACATTTCAGTTGGTGCGGTTTCCTAAAATTCTCCATCGATCATGCTCAAAGTCTAATCAACCTGTCAAGTACTACGCCTTTACCTGAAAACCAGTAAGTTATAAAATCGTTTAAAGTTACATTATACACGCGCTCACTCCTAAACTTCGTTAGCCTTTCATTTGGCTTAAATGAGAAAAAAATTGCCGGTGCCATTTTACGTACCTACAATCAACGACGCGTAACTTCGTTTTAATGATTTATAAACTTGGCGAAAGGTGTCGGTGCTAGTTTTCGAAAAAAACAGTCTCGGTTCGTACCTGTATAATATAGTAATAATAACTCCTCGTCGTCGTCAACAAACTTCACTAACAATATTGCGACGCGAGGGCGAAAAAAATCAAAGTGTCAAACAAAAGGGGTTTTTACGTCAATCGTACAATAACTATTTCATATAAAACGAAATACTCGAGTACGTTCGGTTCGAAAAATAATCTACAGACCTCATTTAATAATCGTTGACAGAAAGTTTGTATAATATAAATTGTTCCAACGAATACCCCACCAACGGAACACTCGAGAAGGGTACCTGTACGCTACGAGAGTGCATATTTAACGACTATGAATGAATGAAAGACGGAGACATTTTGGCGTTTGCAAACGATTATAAAATCATTTAGCCAAGACGAGAGGAGTAGATTTCCTTAAGGTATGGGTTGAGGTTGAGCTACATATATGGTCTGCATTATGTTATACGTAGGTACGTATTGTGGAAACATACTCAATTCTGTACCTACGTGTATAGGCCTGTTTTTGGTTTCTAAATTCATGAAATATTCTTATGCACGGTGCATGGCAAAGGAAAAATCAATTATCGTCTCATGTCAGCGATGTCGTGACTTTATATATAACGAATTCTCGAGGGAAATAATATAGCGAATAGCTTTCGCCATTGTTTTATTCGTAGCTTATTGAATTTTCTGAAATAACTTGCAAAATATACATACATAGGTACACCGATAGTATACGATACTACAGGTGTCTTCAAGGTTGTTGCCATGCAAAACCTGTTAATTCCGAATTCAAAATGTGTGCTGTGCTTTTGAATAGGGTATTCGCGATCTATCTGTCTGTAGCTCCGTTTATATTTATCTAACTTGGCTAGTTGTTGAAAATAAAACTAATACAATCAAGATCCCTGGGCTTTATTCAAGTTTTCAAGTAATCTTACGCATGATAGGATTTTGAAATTAGATCAGCTCTCTGTGTAGGTATCAGCATCGGCGTTACGGTGCAAAAATTTATTCCTTCGTATCTGCGTTACAAAGATACGTAGGTACCTAATTCTAGACACTACGGCGAATTATAATAATACCACGGCGACGATGTCTACAAACGATTCTTTGACATAGTCGAGTAAATTCCCCTCCGTGTTGAATACTACGTGTTCGCGCCCAGCAAATTAAATCACGATTACTATTATCCAAGTTTCGAATAAAATTACTCGATCCGATTGTTCGTTCTTTTAGCGCCGGACGATATTCTTCTCCAATATATATATTACGCTTGTTCTACTCTACTCTATCTACTAGTCCAGTAGAATTAGCGGGAAAAAGGGGTCTATAGGGAAAAACTTGGCGGCCAACCGATTTTTCGCTATAATGGTCAATTCCGATGCCCTGAAGACGAATCTGAGGTGTCCGGTCCTGTCCGGCCCCCGGAAGTTCCTCAATTGTGGACCCTTGCCCCCTAAATTTGGTTTTTGGTCAATATCTGCCAAAGTATGGTGCTAGAGTAGAAATGAGGTCCATAAAACCTATTCTACACCTAATTTCCTATCAGTGACATTTGTAACCCCAAGGGGGGTGGAGCTATTGCCATGTAAAGTTGAGGGGTTTTGAAAAAATTCCATAAATTGCGACAATAACGCCCTAAATATTTATCGTAGCAGAAATAAGGTGGTATAGAGTTTTAATCTACGCTAAATTTCCTATCAGATGACCTTTCAACGAAATTTGTAATATCAAGGGGGGTGGACCTATCGCTATGCAAAGATGAGGGGTGCGCTGAAAACTGCACATTTTG